>SJYT01069761.1:25728-61759 GCA_006410635.1 Cephalophus harveyi
AGAGGTTTTTGTACAAACTCAACTTTTTATAGTACTGGATGCTTAAACACTGCATGGTATTTCAAGAAAGACCATTAAAATACTAAATACATACATAGAGCGAATTTAGCTCCTTTATTGGATTTAAAAGACAAGAAAAAGTTACATTTATACTTCTCTCCCCTGCTATTACTATTTTGATTCTTATAAAAGAAACACATAAAGAGGAGTAAAAATGATTTCCTCATAATTACTAAAAGAAACTCTGAAGGTTACTGAGAAAAAAAGATAGAAACAAAACAAAGCAAAGCAAAATCTCTAATAATATGTGGGATAACAGAATATGAAGTATTTGGTTCATTTTCAAATGTTCCCTGATACCTTTATTTATAGAAGAGGCTTACTAGGGAGGCCTGGCGTGCTGAGATTCATGGGGTCACAAAGAGTCAGACACGACTGAGCGACTGAACTGAACTGAACTGAAACTGAATGTTAGGACTTCCCTGGTAGCTTAGCTGGTAAAGAATCTGCCTGCAATGCAGGAGACCTGGGTTTGATCCCTGGGTCGGGAAGATCCAGTGGGTGAGGGCATAACAACCCATTCCAGTATCCTTGCCTGGAGAGTCTGGATGGAGAGAGGAGCCTGACGGGCTAGAGTCCAGGGGGTTGCAAAGAGACACGTCTGAGTGACTATGCACAACACAGAACAAACTGAATGTTAGGATATTCTTAAATTCTAGTTGCCTGACCGGTTGATGAAAATGGACAGTTACTTCAGTTATTATTATGGCCTGACAAAGTTTCTGTTAGACTTCAATGGAGAGTTTCAAAAAATTGTCAGAGAAACTCACAGAATAGGTTCTTCAGGGAGCTATTGTTAGAGCCTGTTAAACACAGCTTGATAAGAAAATAATATTTAAAGTTGGCAGCTTAGGAAACTTAGAGCAATTGAGATATGGAGGGTCTTGGTGGTGGAGTGAGACAGTGTGGATGTAAACACACACGTGTGCCCCTGAGAGAGGGGTGACTGAGATGGAGACTAGGATTCTCATAGTGTCATATGATTTCTCGTGCACATATCATCATTCTCCTATCTCAGCTTTGAAGTCACAGTTTTTCTCAGGTAAATTTTATCATTGAGTTATAAGTTATACAGGATTCTTTTGACAGCACAAAATTGGTTTTCAAAGGAGAATTTTGGTTCTGGCAACATTTCAGATTTTTGTTCTTTGCCTGAGCCTAGAAATATAATAGGAGAAGGTAATGGCACCCCACTCCAGTACTCTTGCCTGGAAAATCCCATGGGCGGAGGAGCCTGGTGGGCTGCAGTCCATTTTTTTTTTTTTAGCTGAAAATGTTGAATTTTACCTAATGGTTAAGAAATCCCCTTATCCTTCTGTGTTTGGTTATATGGGCTCACAGTGAATAACCCCTCTTTACCATCTAACTGTATAAGGTTCACTTATCTTAGATAAAACCTCCTAAATAAGCCCCCTCAGTTTTCAGTGACAAAACCAGGCACAGACCTTGTAAACTCCCTTTCTTTGACTCAGATGATTAGTTGAATTGCTTGTATTCACAGATTGATCACAATAAACTGCACGCAACCAAACTTTGCTCAAGCTTCTCTCCTTTCTCTAGGTTCTTGGACTCTGGTCCTCCCTCAGTCTTGAGCCGGCACACAACCTAAGGACAGGCTGGACCCAGAGAACAACATTCTGGGTCAGCGTTTCAACTCACTTCCCACACCTTGCTCTTTTTCACCTTGTGTACTCTTTTCTATAAGAGAAAAATCCCTTTTTCCTGATTCTTCAGATGCTTGCAGATGTGACTGTCTCATGTTTTCCTATCACAGTAGTCTGCCCCTGCCCCCATCCTGTAATAACCCTTTTTAGCTTTTAAATGATCACCACAATGAATTGAGTGAACATCTGTCTTATCATAGAAATACAAAATTAAAGAAAAAATTAAAATTCTTGTGATGACAACTCTTAAGATTTACTCTAACAATTGTTATATATTCATATAAGATACAGTTGTGTTTCATATCATATTATACATTATATCACCAGTACATTTATTGACTGGATAGCTAAATATCTTGTACTTTTTAATCATCTTCATACAAGTGGCTTTCCCCAACTCCCTGACTCTGGTAACCACAAATCTGATAACTTTTTCTATGAGTTTGTTTGTTTTTGAATTACAATAGACCTACAACACTCTATTAGTTCTTGGTATATAACACAGTGATTTGTTATTGCTATACATTACAATGATAAAATTCTATAATAACTCATTTTTAATAAAATTATCTCCTTAATTATTTTGAATTTATTTATTTTTATTTTACAACTAAGCCTTCTGAAAAAGAGTCTAATCTCATTCTCTTTCATCACATATGTACCTATAGGCAGACTAACATAATTAGCAAAGAATGTCACATTGGAAAAAAAATATATGGTTTCTTATTTCTCAAAGAAAAGCACCAAAGTATTTATCCTTAGAAAACCTACGTCAGGCACACCCGTGGCGGACTCATGTCAATGTATGGCAAAACCAATACAGTATTGTAAAGTAAAAAATAAAATAAAAGTCAGTATGAAAAAAAATGATTTTTTTCATTTTAAATTATAGAGAGACAATAATCTTTTAATTGCTTAGGGATTCTCGATGTCTTTATTTGTTCCTACCCACTTCTCATTCTCTCTCCAGCTGTTGTTATTTTTCTTAGCGCCCTTGCCTCCAACACAAAACCTTCTTAGCTCACCCTCAGATGACTTTTGTACTGACAATAAAGATGCAATTTCTGCCTTTATCTTTCTCTTCATATCTGTAATCATCCTTAACTGTTGACTTTCACCTTAAATTCACTCTTCTTTTGGAATTTCACTTTTTTCTTTTGATGACTTTGTACAGACCTCAGTTTTATTGGCAAGCACCTCTTTCACTTCATCTTATAATTTTGGTTATTTTCCTGAATTACTTCCATAATCATCTCTAATTTACACTCTATTACATTCTTCCCATTCAGTTCAGTCAGTTAGTTCAGTCAGTCAGTTCAGTTGCTCAGTCATGTCCGACTCTTTGCAACCCCATGAATCGCAGCACACCAGGCCTCCCTGTCCATCACCAACTCCCGGAGTTTACTCAAACTCATGTCCATTGAATTGGTGATGCCATCCAGCATCTCATCCTGTGTCGTCCCCTTCTCCTCCTGCCCCCAATCCTTCGCAGCATCAGTCTTTTCCAATGAGTCAACTCTTCACATGAGGTGGCCAAAGCACTGGAGTTTCAGCTTTAGCATCAGTCCTTCCAATGAACACCTAGGACTGATCTCCTTTAGAATGGACTGGTTGGATCTCCTTGCAGGCCAAGGGACTCTCAAGAATCTTCTCCAACACCACAGTTCAAAAGCATCAATTCTTTGGTGCTCAGCTTTCTTCACAGTCCAACTCTCACATCCATACATGACCACTGGAAAAACCATAGCCTTGACTAGATGGACCTTTGTTGGCAAAGTAATGTCTCTGCTTTTGAATATGCTATCTAGGTTGGTCATAACTTTCCCTCCAAGGAGTAAGTGTCTTTTAATTCCATATCCAAATTGTTACTTTACCTTCCATTTATATACTGATAACTCCTGTTTCCTATCATCTCCAGCAGATTTCCCTGATTAATGCTAACCATATCCCCAAGTGCTTACTGATTATCTCTACCTGATAGCCTATGGGTACATCAAAAACAGAATATCCAATATACCCAAACCTTAACTCAAATTTCTCCTATATTCCTAGGTTGTTTGATTATTATCCATCCACATATATCCCCATGCTAGGGCCCAAGATTCTTTCTTTTCTTCACTTCCTCTTTGATTCCAGTCTATCAGTAATCACTACCAAGACACCATTTCATAGTTCTTCATAGGTATTTTCATTCTATCTTTTCTTCTCTAATACCACATTTTTAGATCTGACTCTTAAGTGCCTCCAGAATTATTGCTTTTTTTGGTTTGTTTTTCATGCCTCTAGTATAATCTAGCATAGTCGGACATGACTAAGTGATTGAGGACACACACAGTATAATTTATTTCCTCCAATACATCTTCCCAGTAAAAATATCTAATCATATTATGTGCTCAGTCTCTTCAGTTGTGTCTGAGTCTTTGTGACCCTATGGGTTATAGCCTGCCAGGATCCTCTATCCATGGGGTTTTCCAAGCAAGAGTACTGGAGTGGGTTGCCATGCCCTCTTCCAGGGGATCTTCTCCACCGAGGGACTGAACCTGCATCTCCGGCACTGCAGATGGATTCTTTACTGCTGAGCCACTGGGGAAGCCCAATCAGATTATACCCATGCATAAAATTCTGCTGTTACTTCATATTGCCTAAAAGATAACGCCCTGACTCCAGTACAGCTTTCATGTCTTAACCCTTGCAACCTTTCCATTTGCATCAACCACCAGACACGTAATTTACACTCAATAATTATTTAGTTGTTCCTTGTATTAACATGCCTTTATGCATCCTAGTTGTTTTTCTTGAAATGTCTGTTACCCTTCTATCTATGTAACTCTTTCTAATGTCTCAAGACTCATCACTGCCTCCAGGGAGTTTCCAGTGGTAAAGAATCCTCCTGCCAATGCAGGAGACTCAAAAGACGTGGGTTCCATCCCTGGGTTGAGAAGATTCCCTGGAGAAGGAAATGGCAATCCACTCCAGTATTCTTGCCTGGAAAATCCCATGAACAGAGACGCCTGGCCACTACAGTCTGTAGGGTCACAAAGAGTCAGAAATAACAGAGTGACAGAGCACACACCAGGGAGTTTTCCTAGACATTTTCAGCCTGGGCTTTATGGCAGCTCTCTCCAGAACAACCTGGTATCCACAGCAATGTAGCCTATTTCTATCACTTTCCTTACTATATTTTATTTAAATATTCCTTTCAGGTGTCTGCATTCATCTTTAATCCATAACCTAAAAACTGTCTTATATGTTATTTTCTATATGAGATTTAGCATATATGACACATTCTATAAATGTTTCTGAATTGCTATTGGCTCCTTGCATTCATTCCTTGTGAAGATTAATGATGACTAGATTGAATGACAACCTAATTTGTAGCTATATGCTTTGATAAAAATAATGGCATATTTTATCTTTGGAACTTTTGAAATCAAATGTGAATTTGGAAAGTATTAGAAAAATATGTCTAATAGCAAATGCATATATGTATGAATTAAGGCAAGAATATTTTTGTGTTTTCTTTCACATTCTATGAAAGTGGTGCTATTTGTAATTTGGGGGGACTATGGTAGCAATTTTACTGGTTTGTTTCAGTTTTATTTTTCACAGGAAATAGTGATCTTTTATCATTAGCAATTTTATGCACATGACACATCTACATTTACATTTATAGTGTATATTCTTTATCACATAGGATATAGGAAAATCCATTATACGTATTTTAAGTATCTTACTGAATATATTTTGTGATTATACTACTATAAAGTCTTTCAAAATAGCCTCATACTTTGGCCATATGATGCAAAGAGTCTACTCATTGGAAAAGACCCTGATTCTGGAAAGATTGAGGGCAGGAGGAGAAGAGGGTGACAGAGGATGAGATGGTTGGATGGTATCAGTGATTCAATGGACATGAGTTTGAGCAAACTCCAGGAGATAGTGAAAGACAAGGAAGCCTGGTGTACTGTAGTCCATGGTGTCACAAAGAGTTGGACACAAGTTAGTGACTGAACAACAACATAGGAGATAAGGCAAGATGAAGGTTTTTCATGAACTTTGATTCTTAACTTTTTAATAAGAGTATTAAAACCACTAAGAATATAATGAATTTATAGACCCACTCTCTCCTTGAGAAAAATAATAATGATTTACAATTTTGTGCATTTTTTGGAAGGTCATAGACCTCTGAGATCTAGAACCTATTCCAGAATAATGTTCTTAATAACACTGAAACCAGTTTTTAACCATTGTTCCATACTTGCATAAAATAGATGTGTATAAGAGACAGATATAAAACTTTAAATAACATTTAGAAAATACATTTTTATTTTTATGTCTCTAATCATAAAGCACCAAAAATAAGATTCTTTTTAAAGCAAATACATTAATGAATTAAAATTTTATTTAGTTTCCATGGAATTCTGACATTAATGAATTGTTCTGAGTGTAGTTTCTATGAGACCGTTATATAGGCAACTATTGATAATGATTTTACAATATTATTATTTTTTCTCCCCAATTCAGTTTTATTTGTGTCTACTCTCTTTCTCAGCAGTCCATCCACACTAATGTTTTTGCTATTTACTTTCATGTTGAGTCTTTTTACTTTCTCTCTGGCAATGTCAAAGTAATCTTCACACTGTCAATTTTGTTGGAATGAATTCTATTAACCCTTTTAAAGATGACTGTCCTTCTGTTTGGTATTTGCTATAAGGCTGACTACTTCTACATGCAAGCAAAATGCTTTATGCTCCATGGTCTGACACATAAACTTATGAAGTTTCTAAAAAGTTGAGGGATTAATCTTTGGCATAGTTTTCCAATCATGGACTCATTTCTTATCAGTTTTGGAGATCAAGCTTTCTGCAGCCTTAGCAATTTTTCAGACTTTCTTTTTTTGGGTTATTTTCTTCAAAGATGCTCTAATGTATATCCTCTCCTCAAGTGATCTTCTCCTATAAAACAAAATAATACACAGCACCAAAATCCTTATAAAAAATTCCTCAAACCTGCTCCATTTAAGTAAAATTTAGTGTTCAGCATGTTTTTCCTAAAATTATTACCTGCTGACTAAAGTTTTGTCTACAGATGGAATTTTATAACAGCCTATTTAGTCTTCTATGTTTCATATTTTTGTGTTTCCTAGAATTTCAGTATAAAGCTGTTCAATATTTCAGAATTTTCCACATAACATTTGTTATACTATAGCCTTTCTAATAATTATAATAGCACCCATTTAATAGGTGTAGAAATCACAATAAATCAAGAAGCCTAAGTAAGTTTCTGAAGTTCTGTCATTTTCTCTTTACACAGATGCTCTTTACAAGATGCTCAGTCAGATTACAATTAATTGGAATGTGGTATTTTTATTTAATTGGCATTTTTTAGGTAATCTGTGTAGTAAACAAACAAATGAACATTTCACTGTTTCAGTCTTTCCTTTGAAAACATTTTTTCCTTGTATTTTTTGTCTGCATTTATGAGTGAAGTTATAATAAAATGCAAAGTAATAGACGTTTGATGATTTAGAATCTTTCAGTGATACAAGCATAGTGAGCAACATAGGTATAAATGAAAATAATAAACTGTAAAGGGAAATATGGCTAAATCTGAACTGGCTCAAAGTATGCACTTACTTTGTGCAATTTTCAGCCTCTTTAATAAGCTTTGTCATTATCATCTGCCCTATTTTCTACAGAAGTCTAGAAATACCTAGAAGTCAAACCCTGGCTGGTTTGAGTCTTTAGATATGTCTCATTTTCCATATTGAGTGCTTTTTGTTAATTCCAGGCTATAAAATGAATGAAAAATATGTGATATGAAAATCCAGACTGTTTAGTTTTCACTTTACTAGGAGTAGGTTCACAAACACAGAGAACTCTCCTATATTATTTTAATGCTAAATCCTCAATGCGTATAACAATGTGTAGGACACACTACTGAATTTGAGTTTCCATCTCATGCATAAGAAATATAAAATGAATAACATAAACTGAATAATTGAGTGCTTAAATGTTAAACACTCTTTTACTATTATCATGTGACTCTGTGAAATAATTAGTGAAAATGTATTTATGAGCTAGATATAAGTGAACAAAAATAAGTATTTCTCTCCTAAATGTGCTACATTTCATGCTAGAAGAAATACAATGAACAAGAAATGGAATCTTCTCTCTAGTTGCTTACAGTGTACCAAAGGAAAGGATATGCATATATATAAAGTTTTGAATAGACAGTACAAACTTCGGTCAAAATGTATTGTAGATGACACCAATGTAAAAACACTTGAACCACAGGTTTGAGATTGAATTAGTTGAATGTAAGAACCTTAATGATGAGATCTTTTATTGTTAAGATTATATAGCATATTTTCTTACTATTTTCATTCCAAAAGTGGTATAAAGTTTTTCTCACACTTGGTAAAGAAATAGTGTGTGTCTTCATTTTCAAGAGTCTAACTTGGATATTCAAGAACAGGGTATGTAAATAAAGGACAGAGAGTTGGAAGTATGAAACAAGTGGTTGCTAATCCTTCAGTTCAGTTCAGTTCAGCTCAGTCGCTCAATCGTGTCCAACTTTTTGCAACCCCATGAATCGCAGCATGCCAGGCCTCCCTGTCCACCACCAACACTTGGAGTTCACTCAAATTCATGTACATCGAGTCAGTGATGCCATTCAGCCATCTCACCCTGTGTCGTTCCCTTCTCCTCCTGCCCTCAATCCCTCCCAGCATCAGAGTCTTTTCCAATGAGTCAACTCTTCGCATGAGTTTACCAAAGTATTGGCGTTTCAGCTTTAACATCAGTCCTTCCAAAGTACACCTAGGACTGATCTCCTTTAGAATGAACTGGTTGGATCTCCTTGCAGTCCAAGGGACTCTCAAGAGTCTTCTCCAACACCACAGTTCAAACGCATCAGTTCTTCGGTGCTCAGCCTTCTTCACAGTACAACTCTCACATCCATACATGACCACTGGAAAAACCATAGCCTTGACTAGATGGACCTTTGTTGGCAAAGTAATGTCTCTGCTTTTGAATATGCTATCTAGGTTGGTCATAACTTTTCTTTCAAGGAGTAAGCCTCTTCTAATTTCATGGCTGCAATCACCATTTACAGTGATCTTGGAGACCCCAAAAATAAAGTCTGACACTGTTTCCATTGTTTCGCAACTAACATCATCTATCATGATCTTAGTTTTCTGAATGTTGAGCTTTAAGCCAACTTTTTCACTCTCCTGTTTCACTTTCATCAAGAGGCTTTTTAGTTCCTCTTCACTTTCTACCATAAGGGTGGTGTCATCTGCACATCTGAGGTTATTGATATTTTTCCTGGCAATCTTGATCCCAGCTTGTTATTCATCCAGCCCAGCATTTCTCAGGATGTACTCTGCATATAGGTTAAATAAGCAGGGTGACAATATACAGCCTTGATGTACTCCTTTCCTGATTTGGAACCAGTCTGTTGTTCCTTGTCCAGTTCTAACTGTTGCTTCCTGACCTGCATATAGGTTTCTCAAGTGGCAGGTCAGGTTGTCTGGTATTCCCATCTCTTTCAGAATTTTCCACAGTTTATTGTGATCCACACAGTCAAAGGCTTTGGCATAGTCAATAAAGCAGAAATAAATGTTTTTCTGGAACTCTCTTGTTTTTCCATGATCCAGCGGATGTTGGCAATTTGATCTCTGGTTCCTCTGCCTTTTCTAAAACCAGCTTGAACATCTGCAAGTTCACAGTTCACATATTGCTGAAGCCTGGCTTGTAGGATTTTGAGTATTACTTTACTAGCGTGTGAGATGAGTGCAATTGTGTGGTAGTTTGAGCATTCTTCGTCATTGCCTTTCTTTGGGATTGGGATGAAAACTGACCTTTTCCAGCCACTGCTGAGTTTTCCAAATTTGCTGGCATATTGAGTGCAGCACTTTCATAGCATCATCTTTCAGGTTTAAATAGCTCAGCTGGAATTTCATCACCTCCACTAGCTTTGTTCGTAGTGATGCTTTCTAAGGCCCACTTGACTTCACATTCCAAGATGTCTGGCTCTAGATGAGTGATCACATCATCATGATTATCTGGGTCAAAAGCCAGCTTGAACATCAGGGAGTTCACAGTTCACATATTGCTGAAGCCTGGCTTGGAGGATTTTGAGCATTACTTTACTAGCATGTGAGATGAGTGCAATTGTGCGGTAGTTGGAGCATTCTTTGGCATTGCCTTTCTTTGGAATTGGAAGCCGAAGTGTAACCATCTTAGCAGTGACCCAATGAAAGTTAGAATACACGCACAAAAATGCCATGAAGCACTTTAGCCAAGGACAGAGGACTAGTTGGTTAACCTGGTCAACAAGTTAGTTTGTTGCATTTTTTAAAAGAATATGTATTAAAACAATGAAAATTAAATTATGTGAAGAATCTCTGAAGCACCTGGGATAAAATTGGAAAATCAAAATCTGCCTCCTTTAAATGAAAAACCATTTGATCACATATTGACTTGTGTATTGCTTTTATGTGGCTCATGATATTTTCAGTTGTATACAATAAAGGCAAAAAATACTGACAAACCGAAGTAAGAACTTTTTAGACCAGAAAGAGAACGACAGGCATACCTCCTTTAACTGTGCTTTCTTTTACTGCATTTTGCAGACATCTCATGTTTTACAAATTGAAGGTTTGTGGCAACCCTGCATAGAACAAATCTGTCAGTACCAGTTTTTCCAACAGTATTTGCACCCTTCTTCTCTGTATCTCAGCTAATTTTGATAATTCTTTCAAATTCAATTTTCAATTCTGTACAGAGCTTCAACATTTAACCTGTTTCCTTACTTTTGTATTTGCTATGGTGATTTGTGATCAGTGATC
The DNA here is from genome assembly GCA_006410635.1 of Cephalophus harveyi. Lineage (NCBI taxonomy): Eukaryota > Metazoa > Chordata > Mammalia > Artiodactyla > Bovidae > Cephalophus > Cephalophus harveyi. Next base: position 36,307 of record SJYT01069761.1, read on the forward strand.
TTTGATGCTACTTCTATAACTCTCCAATGATGCTGTGAAAGTGCTACACTCAATATGCCAGCAAATCTGGAAAACTCAGCAGTGGCCACAGGACTGGAAAAGGCCAGTTTTCATTCCAATCCCAAAGAAAGGCAATGCCAAAGAATGCTCAAACTACTGCACAATTGCACTCATCTCATACACTAGCAAAGTATTTCTCAAAATTCTCCAAGCCAGGCTTCAACAATACATGAACTGTGAACTTCCAAGTGTTCAAGCTGGATTTAGAAAAGGCTGAGGAACCAGAGATCAAATTGCCAACATCTGCTGGATCATCAAAAAAGCAAGAGAGTTCCAGAAAAACATCTACTTCCGCTTTATTGACTATGCCAAAGCCTTTGACTGTGTGAATCACCACAAACTGTGGAAATTTCTTAAAGAGATAGAAATACCAGACTACCTGACCTGCCTTCTGAGAAATCTGTATGCAGGTCAAGAAGCAAGTTAGAACTGTACATGGAACAACAGACTGGTTCCATACCAGGAAAGGAGTATGTCAAGGCTGTATATTGTCACCCTGCTTATTTAACTTACATGCAGAGTACATCATGCGAAGTGCCGGGCTGGATGAAGCACAAGCTGGAATCAAGATTGCTAGGAGAAATATCAATAACTTCAGATACCCAGATTGTAGGGTAAGAAAATTAGAGAAGGTGAGGTTCGGAAAAAGAACAAGACTGGCACTTTTCAGGAACAGATCATCTTTACTCAGGCGAGAAGGGGCAGCAGTCAGATTAGTGAGCTGCTTCACTAACCCAAGAAAAGAATAAGTATATATAGGCATATATGTGGAAAGCTACTGTCTTAAGGGGGCCTGTTCTTCTCCAAGGTTGTTTGGAGTAGTTATCTCTTAAATGGCTGGAGCAAGGAATTCTGGAGATTGGCCAGAGGCTGGACCAGCTGGGAGCTCTGCGTAATCAACTTTACTGTCCTTTTTTTTTCTTTGGGTAAGAGAGTTCTTTGTTTTGCACAGAATGGTGGGGAGAACCTGGAGGGGAGTTTTCACTCCAGGCTATTTTTGAGCCATGCAACTTTCCTTCATTCCAGACCCTAAGGAATATATATAAAAAGAGAAGGAGAGGTGGACATCATTAATGTTCAGGGCTTCTTCGTGCTGATAAATGAGGGTCAGGGGTTTGTGGTCTGGGAGTAAGGAAGTCTAAGGCCTGTAGTGTTGATTTTCTATTCTAGCCATCAGGGTCTCAAGCAAAAGAACAGTCTTGACTTGGTCTCAGGAGATGGCCCGAATCTGTTCTTGGAGAAACCTTTGAAAGAGATTGAAGAGACAGGGTCNAGGAAGTCTAAGGCCTGTAATGTTGATTTTCTATTCTAGCCATCAGGGTCTCAAGCAAAAGAACAGTCTTGACTTGGTCTCAGGAGATGGCCCGAATCTGTTCTTGGAGAAACCTTTGAAAGAGATTGAAGAGACAGGGTCCAAATAAGAGGAATAAAATGATAAATACCAATGGTCCCAAGAAAGGGAGCAACCAAGGGAGGGCCTGTTGGAACAGGTTTGGGGGAGTGTAAAGGTTTTGTAACCTTTTGTGGCGTTCCATTTTGTCTCTAGGTTCTTTGACTCTGTGCTGGCCTATGGCCGTTTCATTAACAAAATAGCAGCAGTCCTGTCCTAGGAAAAAGCAGGTCCCTCCCTTTTCTGTGGTGAGAAGGTCCAGGGCTCGCCTATTTTGTAGGGCCACAGAAGCCAATGAGTTAATTTATCTTCGGACTGAAACGAAGGACTCTAGTACCTGCTCCATATCCTCATTAAGTCCTTGGGACAGCTTGTAGTAAAAATGGGCAGAGGTCGAGATGTCCCCAGTTCCGGTGCCCAAGGCTGCTGCTATGCCAGTCCCAGTCAGGAGGGGGCTGTGACAGCTCGTCTTTTCCTGCGGGAAAGTTCCCCTTGTGGGTAGACTATTTGTCCTACCTCTTCTTCTTTGAGGAATGTTAGACCTGGGGTCAGGAAGACCAAGATGCAAGGTCCAAGGGGGTCCAGGGGGAGACATGAATATGCATAGGTCCCACACAGAATGAAGATTTTTGGTTGGTGCAATTATTTTGTGCTGTTCCAGAGAACCCAAGTGGAGCAGAAGGAGGGAGCGGAGTTTGTAAGACTGGTGTAGTTGGGACTAGAGTAGCTGATACAGGTTAGGTTTGAAGAGGCTGAGAGTAGGACATTGTCAGAGACTGGCCCAATGACTTGTGTAGTTTTTTGTTGGGAAGGGGAGGTATAGTTGTCCTTTAATAGCCAGTTTGAAGGTTAAGGAATTGCTGTGTGGTGAGGGAGACCGTGACATGTATGTCCAACAGTGGGATGTGTGTTGTGTGTACTGGAAGAATTGGAAAGAAAAGTTGAGAAGGCAGGTAGGTTATTGGTTGCCAGAGGGAGGTTTTAGGAAAGGCCATAATTGGGAAAGGAGGACTAGGTGTTTATAAGGCTCAGGAGTCTCCTTTAACCAGGAAATTGTGTTCTTTATAACTTGCTCTTGTTTCTTTTCACTATTTTGATCTAGTACCCCGCCCCCATCTGAGTACCCCCAGTGGGTAATGGGATAGAAACATATGTTTCCTCCATTTGGCTTATGGCAGGTGCTCATGAAACTCTCTCTCTCTTTTGTACTTTAACAGTGAGTAGGGATTTGTACACCCCCTCCGCCCCGAGGTTCATGGTGCAAGGTCTTGGAGCCGTATTATAACATGAGGAATGAACACAGGAGTAAATGTCTGAGCAGGGGCAGGGACTAGCCAGAAGCCTGGAGAGCGCAGCAAGGATAAGAAGCAGGGGAGCCGCGGGTCTGTCAGTTAGACAGTGTGGAGGAAATAGCACCCTAGGAGTAGAACACAGCTAACAACATAGGCGATACTGACTTAAAGACAACGGATGGGTGGCCAGTCCTGAGGGGAGACAGTGACTAGGCTTATCGCAAGGACTAACAGTCCAGTTAGAGTTAGAGAGACAGGGAGAGGCCAGTCAGGGCGAGGGGCGGAAGGCCCCAAGTTGGTGGTTGCTTGAATCTGAGGAGGAACAGTGCTCATTAGACTCTAGCTACTGTCTCTTATACACATCTGGTCGGGGCAGGCAGGCAAGTCTGGTTGACGTATTTCCAGAGGGCACTGCAGAGTTCCACCAGCAGAGGGGAGTGTAGGAAGCTTGGTATGGGAGGAGGTTTGGGAGGCAGTCCGGGAGGGAGCGTGGGCCTTCAGTACATCACCTCCAAGGGGTGGAGGCATGAATCCATTTGTCTCATTCATTTTGTCTAGAGACAATGTAAACAAGATGATGTGTGTGTGTGAGATTCTTTGTTGCCCCATGGACTGTAGCCTGCCAGGCTCCTCTGTCCATGGAATTTTTGAGGCAAGAATACTGGAGTGGGTTGCCACTTGCTACTCCAGGGGATATTTCCAACCCAGGGATTGAACTTCCATCTTCTGAGTCTCCTGCCTTGGCAGGAGACTTCTTTTCCACTTATGCCACTTGGAAGCAAACAAGATGAATCCTAAGTCAATTTGAAAAGGAACCCACCATAACACACACTTTTCTTTATACTAAAATTAATTTCAAAGTTGTCATAAAGCATTTATCTTTTAAAAAAATAAACTGAGTATTACTGATAATTAAAGAGCTTAGTTCTTTCTAATATCAATTAAATTACTGCCTTGGCAGGAGACTTCTTTTCCACTTATGCCACTTGGAAGCAAACAAGATGAATCCTAAGTCAATTTGAAAAGGAACCCACCATAACACACACTTTTCTTTATACTAAAATTAATTTCAAAGTTGTCATAAAGCATTTATCTTTTAAAAAAATAAACTGAGTATTACTGATAATTAAAGAGCTTAGTTCTTTCTAATATCAATTAAATTTCTGAGTACAGCAGATAAATTTCCACACTCCTATCTCCTCTGAATGATAGATGGAAGAGTAACAGACACATTGATGACACAGCTTTTTAATGTTATCAACAATATCTCTGTAGTGATGTCCATTGCAATAAAACCAACTGAGCATCATTCTCCATTATTTCTCTTTTACTTAATTTCTTTATTTTGTTACATTTTGTTCTATACTTTTAATCTTTAACTCCTTGGAATGAAGGTTACTGTTTCCAATAACTAAAGTAGATGGAATCAATGACTCGTGATGGAGGAAAGAACAACTTTCAGCTTCTCTGTTTGGTTCAGAAGTCTCTCCTGATATATAAAGCACTGAGTCTCAGCCATTGTCAGAAGTCTTACATTGTATTGCTCTTCTCTCCTCTACTGACATTCGCTGCCTCCTAACCCTTGATCCTCTCACTCTTAAAGTCCATTCCCTTGCAGTCCTTTGAAATTCTTTTTCTTAAATGTCTCCTATCTATTCTCCAATAATACTCTTTTCCTGAGTTATTACTGTTCTCTTTCTTCATGGCAGGATAGCTTAGTGTTTAAAAATCAGACCCTGGGGATAAAACTGTCTGGACTTAAATTTAGGCTCTCAGTTCAGTTCAGTTCAGTTTAGTCATTGGCAAAGTAATGTCTCTGCTTTTGAATATGCTATCTAGGTTGGTCATAACTTTTCTTCAAAGGAGTAAGCATCTTCTAATTTCATGGCTGCAATCACCATCTGTAGTGATTTTGGAGCCCAAAAAAACAAAGGACACTGTTTCCACTGTTTCCCCATCTATTTCCCATGAAGTGATGGGACCAGATGCCGCGATCTTCGTTTTCTGAATGTTGAGCTTTAAGCCAATTTTTTCGCTCTTCTCTTTCACTTTCATCAAGAGTCTTTTTAGTTCCTCTTCTCTTTCTGCCATAAGGGTGGTGTCATCTGCATATCTGAGGTTATTGATATTTCTCCCGGCAATCTTGGTTCCAGCTTGTGTTTCTTCCAGTCCAGCGTTTCGCATGATGTACTTTGCATAGAAGTTAAATAAGCAGGGTGACAATATACAGCCTTGATGTACTCCTTTTCCTATTTGGAACCAGTCTGTTGTTCCATGTCCAGTTCTAACTGTTGCTTCCTGACCTGCATACAGGTTTCTCTATCACTTTCTCTATCACTTTCTAAATATTGCTTCCCAGGTGATGCAGTGGTAAAAAATATCTGCCTGCCAATGAAGGAGATATAAGAGACGTGTGTTCAATTCCTGAGTTGGGAAGATCCACTGGAACAGAAAATGGCAACCCATTCCAATATCCTTGCCTGGAAAATTCCATGGACAGAGGAGCCTAGTGGGCTACAGTCCATGGGGCTTCAAAGAGTCAGACATGACTGAGCACACACACATAGACACATGCACATTTTCTAAATATTAATATATGACCTGGAGATATTTCTTTAATCTTCCTATGCTTCATTTTCTCATTTGAAGAGAGAACTGATATAATAATAGTGCTCACCTCATGTGACTGGAACAATTACATAATTTAATACATCTAATAGAAGAACATTGGCATATGCTCACTGTTCAGTAATTATGTATCTTTGATTATCATGAATACCTTCTCATAATCATGAAATTCATTTCTATCCACCCTGTCAAACTTCTGTAACTCCTAAATAAGTGAGGCTCCATGGGTCCTCTGCATGGTATAAACAAAAGAAAAGCACTCTTTCAGGTGAAAAAAAAAAGAAAAAGAAAACCTTGAAAAGAATTCTGATTTTTTACTTTGGTTATTGAAAAACCACTGGAGGACTTGGATTTACAAAAGGGAATATGTTATTACTGCAGAGCAAAATATCTTAAAAGTCCTTTCTCTCTAGCTATGCTATTCCCAAGACCATGCCTATGGATAAAAGATGCTCTCATAAGCTTTTTCTCTTTACCATTGCATTCCTTCTATCTTCAGAGTTCCTTGAGCTTAAACTACAAAGTTTTCATTCCATGAGTCCAACCCTTCTCCCTCTTTTCACATTTTAGTTTTCCCTTTGTTTGTCTAGTTCTCAAACATATATGCAAATTGGAAATACATGTAAGTGCTTTAAAAATACTGATGCTGTGGACCTATCCCAGAAATCCTGAAGCAACAGGACATGGATGTTGCCCAGGAATTGGTATTTTTCAAAATTCCCTGAGTGATTCTAATGTCCAACCAGTCTTAAGAGCCACTGGTCATCCTTTCTCCAGTGTAAATCTTCTAGATTCTCTCTTTCTTCCCACACTGAAGATCATGACAAAATTCAGGAGCTGGCAGTGAGAAATTTCAGTGTTCAATGCTGGAAATTCCATTAGGGGGAATGAGAAGAGAAACATACTCTGGATATTTATTTATCTGTGATTTTTGTCATTGTATACTTTCCTTCTCTACTTTGCTCCCTGAGGACCTCAGCTTTTTCTTTCCATATCTCTGCCATCTCTATTCATTGGCTGGAATTCTCACATAAGCATTTATTAGCTGAAACATTGTTTGGATACCCTTAGGGAATTACCTCTATGAGGGTAAGTGACCCACATTCATAATGATGCTCAGGGTTTTTTTAAAGTCTGTATTTAAGACCAATGCATATGTTTTGAAAAGCAGCTATGGTGCAAGGTTGAACACTCTGTACTGGGGTGAGACCAGGATAATGACTCATTGTCTTCACTTATTATCCACACCACCTGGGGCATCATATGTAAATAGGATTGATGACATTTTATCTACTGCACCACTGTATAGCAGAGGTAAATTAAATCATCACTTCATGTCTTTTTCAGTCTTATCATGCATTACTTTATGTCTTCCATAATAATTTCTTATAAACTTAGATTAGCATTTACTGTAAATTCACAGACTTAAATTTGAATCAGGTAAACTTTAAAAAAAAATAAAACTCTTCTGCACAGGATTGCAATTCTGTACTTTTCTAACACATTTTTTGAAGAGACTGTGGACACCAAATGGAATTCTGTACTATTTTAGTTGCTAACCACTCAGAACAGAACCAGCCTGGGGCATCAGGAAAATGGCGTGAAGTTCTAGAAACATCTGTGTCATGTCTGGGTCATACTGCCGTGATGCCCCTCCTACTACTTCCAATATTTATATCTTTCCTGGTCCTCTAGGAAATGTTAGGCACACAGAGTTTTACTAAATGTCTTTGCTCAAATGCCACCTCCTTCAAGAGAACTCCCATGACCATCTATCTGAGAAAAAGGCTCCTTCCACTCTATCACTTTCACGGACTTGACTTTTCTTCTTGGGGCTCATTACTACCCGAGTGAGCCTGCAATGATGACTAATGCCTCCTCTCCTGAATATAACATCTAAGAGAGAAGGCCCTCGGTGGTTCAAAGCCACTCGTCATTGACAGCTCCTTCATCCCAACCTTTAAGTAGCATCTGGCACATCATAAAAACTGTTTTAAACAGAAAAAATAGTTTTAAGTTATAAATATAACTATCATTCTAATAGTATTAGTGTCTGCCTTTCCTTTTAAGCAGGGGAACTGAGGCCTAGAGATGTTAAATGGATTTCCCTACAGCTCCAGCTAGGAGAGCTAGTGTTCTTGCAATTATAGCAGGTTGTCACCCACAGCACTCAACCCCATCCTCTACCAAAGTGCCTGCTGTATCTCTTCTGTAGCCTTGATCCTATGAATATCTGAAAATATTCTATTCTGAAAAAGATGTATTGCTTAGAAATTTTAGCTTAAAAAAATCCCTGAGCAAAATGAAAATTAATCTAATTAAAGATCTAAGAAATGTAGCATGTCAACTACTCACTCATCTCGTTGTTCAACTGCTCCTCAACTCATCTTATTTTGTATAGAGAAATTAAATTAAGCCTGGGATGTGAGTACATTTTATCAAAATACATTTGATGTGATTAGGAACAGAAAGAGTTTCAAAAGTAAAAATGCCTAGAACCACTTGCCTGTTAAGACACTCAAAGGTTGGAGGAATAACAGTGGTTGCTACATTTTACATCAAAATAACTCTGAGGAAAATTGAGGTTGGGGTGGGATGGGGTGGGGGTCTTTTAGAGGAAAGTGATCAAAATCTGATGGCTTGGACTTCTAAGTTCAGTTCAGTTCAGTTGCTCAGTCATGTCCAACTCTTTGCGACCCCATGGACTGCAACATGCCAGGCTTCCTTGTCCATCAACAACTCCTGGAGTCTGCTCAAACTCATGTCCATCATGTCGGTGATGCCATCCAACTATCTCATCCTCTGTCTTCCCCTTCTCCTCCTGCCCTCAATCCCTCCCAGCATCAGCTTCAGCATCAGTCCTTCCAATGAATATTCAGGACTGATTTCCTTTAGGACTGACAGGTTGGATCTCCTTGCAATCCAAGGGACTTTCAAGAGTCCTCCAACACCACAGTTCAAAAGCATCAGTTCTTTGGTGCTCAGCTTTCTTTATGGTCTATCTCTCACATCTATACACGACTACTGGAAAAACCATAGCTTTGACTAGACAGACCTTTGCTGGCAAAGTAATGTCTCTGCTTTTGCATATACTATCTAGGTTGGTCATAACTTTCCTTCCATGGAGCAAGCCTCCTTTAATTTCATGGCTACAGTCACTGACCAAAGTGATTTTGGAGCCTAGCTGTGTGTCCTGTACTTTCTGTTCTCATAGCTCAATATTCAGCCTTCTGTTCTTTGTTGAGCAGTTGATTCTAAAAGTGGGAAAATTTAAATAGCATTTGGTACCTTATGATTAAGTAAATACAAGAAGCCCACTGCACCACCAGGTCCCATCAACCTCTGATCTGGCCAACTCTGGATCAATTGATGATCCAGGATTGGTTGAAACCCAGGATGTGGAACCAGCCAGTAAGGAGATCCAAGGTACCACACCATAGCATATAAGGGGCTTGAGTATCCATGAATTTTGGTATTTACTAGGGTCCAGGAGTGAATATCTCTGGGAATACCGAGGGATGATTATAATATTCCTTTTTATTCAAGTAATTGATTGGACCCCTAGCTAATGAAGTGTCACTGTTGTTAGGTCTGTGTCATTCAGTGGGAGTGTGTTCATCAACAAATTTGTTTCTTAAAGCATCAAAATCAAATGAAGCTGATTTTCTCTGCAGCATTGATTTTTTTCAATTCATGCTATATTGCCACATTTGTCATATTGGAAAATAATTTGATTGCTCAAAATTTTTTTTCTCTTGCATTTCTAATTGTCTTTCTTCTTCTTTGTTGCCAAAGAAACATATACCTTTCTCAAGCTATCCTTAAGATCTTGCCACTTTTTAAACAGACAGCCTGCTGAATGGAATCCATTATGTAACCATAATCATGGTTACCTTCCAGTCCTGTAGTGCTGATCGTGTTCTGGGTATGTTGTGCCGCTCTCTTGGAGTTGTGTTTTGAAGTTCTTCTGGATCTGTTCGCTATTTGCTTATTTATTCATTTTGCTTTTGCCTCTACATTTCATCCTCTTTTTTTTTCCATTTTGCTAGAGGCTGTCTTGAGGTAATATTTTAGAACATGTACACTGGGAGAAGAATCTCTTATTCCTTGGATAGCTTAAAAAGTTTTTTTTCATCACCCCCCTCCCTCCTTAACTGACAGTATGAATAAGAGTGAAATCTAAACTTAACAACATATTCCTCTAGAACTGTGAAGGTATTAATTCATCATTGCTGATAAGATCCCAAATATAATGATTCTTTCTTAAATAGCTTTGTTTCTCTTAACTTTTCACCCTTCCACTTTGATATTATTTTCATTTAATGTAATTTTTGTTTGATCTTTCAAGATGTTTATGTTTTCTGTATTTTTAGGTATCATTTTACTTAAAGAGCTTGACGAGTATATATATATATATATATATATACACACACAGATTTTATTTTTCCTTTCAACTAGCATAAAATGTTCAATAAAGTTTTCTTTTAGTGAGATCTAGTTCCAGAAGACCATTCCCATTCTTGGCTTCAGATGCTATTCTAAATCAAATCTATGCCTTCATCTTCTATTCTTTCATCTACATACCCTTGTGGGTTTATCATACACTCATACTTCAATATATATTTCATGACTATAACACTGCAACTGGCGAGGTGCTCTATTTTTCTTCCCTTTATGTGCCATGCTTGTTCAAAGCATTTGGAAGGAGACTAATCCTTCAGCTTCTTATGACATTTTTTGATGAGTGATATAAAGTAAGCAGAAAGAGATGTCTTTCAAATTGAGAGGTAGGGGGTTATTTTTGTACGTGTGTGTGAATGTTTTATTAAGATCTCTCCCACTCTCATGCCTGTATCTTCACAATTTTTCCTTGAGTAATGACATGGATATAAAGGCACTCCTAGATGTGGCAATTTTAAGAGAATACTTACATTGTGAGATTGGAATGGCCCGAAGCAATGCCTGTATTTCCTTGTCAAATCTCATAAACTGAAAGGTATTAAAGAAAAGGTGTCGGAGACTTTGAGAGAAGACAGTCTTCCTTTTTGATTCTCTTTCTTCCTATTCCCTGAACACTGCCCTGGTGGGCATGAGGCTGCCACAGGCATTGGTCTTTGAAGAGCCAGGCAAGTGATAGTCCCTCTCCAAAGATATGTTTGAGGTAGACGCTCTGAGAGAGTACCGGGTTTTCTCACAGTCAGGAGACTGTGTACTTGAACTATGACTGTTCTCCGATTCTGTACTTGAATTGGAGATTGGCATCTGCTAATACTAAATCCATGAAATTTCTCTAAGAGGCTAGGACATGAACAATTTCAGTAGCTGTCCTGAGATGAAGAGAAGTCTGATACATCAAATGATAAAAATAGCAATAACAGTAACTAATAGTGATAATAATCATAGCAATAATAATGGTTCACTCCACTGAACAATTCTGTGTGCCAGCAGTAATGCTAAATACATATATTATTTTAAAGAATTCTTACAATAACATTTTGGGGTTAATAATTATTATGGTCTCCACTTACAGAGAAAACATGATCTAGAGACCTCAAAATACTTGCCCAAGGTCACAGTTAGTAAGTGATGTAGCAGTGATTCAAATTGGACCACCTGAGCTCATGAACACTATTGTGTCATTTGCAAATGATCACTATTTGCCCAATTACTTCACAGGAGGATTTTGTTAGAAAGATATATATTTTTTCCTAATAAAATGATTTATAGCAAGACTTAGAAGTCCAAGGGCCAGGAAGCCTAGAACAGCAGAGAAATGCAGGGTTTCAAGTTGGGTAGTAGTCTAGATGTCCAGAGGTGAGTGTGAGTCAGCACCTGGAGACATGTCAGTGTACAGGAGGCAGTGATCAAGACATTCCCCAAGAAAAAGAAATGCAAAAAGGCAAAATGGTTGTCTGAGGAGGCCTTACAAATAGCTGTGAAATGAAGAGAATTGAAAGGCAAAGGAGAAAAGGAAAGATATACCCATTTGAGTGCAGAGTTACAAAAACAGAAAGGAGAGAGAAGAAAGCCTTCCTCAATGATCAGTGCAAAGAAATAGAGGAAAATAATAGAATGGAAAAGTCTAGAGATATGCTCAAAAAATTAGAGATACCAAGGGAACATTTCATGCAAAGATGCACACAATAAATGGTATGGACCTAACATAAGCAGAAGACATTAAAAACAGGTGGCAAGAATGCACAGAAGAACTATACAAAAAAGATCTTCATGACCCAGATAACCATGATGGCATGATCACTCACCTAGAGCCAGACATCTGGAATGTAAAGTCAAGTGGGCCTTAAGAAGCATCACTAGGAACAAAGCTAGTGGAGGTGATAGAATTCCAACTGAGCTATTTCAAATCCTAAAAGATGATGCTGTGAAAGTGCTGCACTCAGTTTGCCAGTGTTTGGAAAACACAGCAGTGGCCACAGGACTAGAAAAGGTCAATTTTATTCTAATCCCAAAGAAAGGCAATGCCAAAAATGTTCAAACTACCACACAATTGCACTCATCTCACATGCTAGCAAAGTAATGCTCAAGAATCAAAAATTCAAAATACCAAAATTCATGGACACTCAAGCCCCTTATATGCTATGGTGTGGTACCTTGGATCTCCTTACTGGCTGGTTCCACATCCTGGATTTCAACCAACCCTGTATCATCAATTGATCCAGAGTTGGTCAGATCAGAGGTTGATGGGACCTGATGGTGCAGTGGGCTTCTTGTATTTACTTAATCATAAGGTACCAAAAGCTATTTAAAATTTTCCCACTTTTAGAATCAACTGCTCAACACAGGACAGAAGGCTGAATATTGAGCTATGACAACAGAAAGTACAGGACACACAGCTAGGCTTCAAAATACTGTGGACAGTGACTGTAGCCATGAAATTAAAGGAGGCTTGCTCCATGGAAGGAAAGTTATGACCAACCTAGATAGTATATTCAAAAGCAGAGACATTACTTTGTCAACAAAGGTCCGTCTAGTCAAGGCTATGATTTTTCCAGTGGTCATCTGTGGATGTGAGTTGGACTGTGAAGAAAGCTGAGCGCCAAAGAATTGATGCTTTTGAACTGTGGTGTTAGAGAAGACTCTTGAGGGTCCCTTGGTCTGCAAGGAGATCCGACCAGTCCATTCTAAAGGAGATTGGCCCTGGGTGTTCTTTGGAAAGACTGATGCTAAAGCTGAAACTCCAGTACTTTGGCCACCTGATGCAAAGAATGACTCATTGGAAAAGACCCTGATGCTGGGAGGGATTGAGGGCAGGAGAAGAAGGGGACAACAGAGGATGAGATGGCTGGATGGCATCACCGACTCAATGGACATGGAGTCTGAGTGAACTCCAGGAGTTGGTGATGGACAGGGAGGCCTGGTGTGCTGCAATTCATGAGGTTGCAAAGAGTCGGACACGACTGAGCAACTGAACTGAACTGAACTGAACTGCTCCATGGAAGAAAATATTATTCCAAACCTAGACAGCATATTAAAAAGCAGAGACACCCCTTTGCTGACAAAGGTCCATACAGTCATATTTTTTCCCAGTATTCACGTACAGATGTAAGAGTTGGACCATAAAGAAGGTTGAGCACCAAAGAATTGATGCTTTTGAATTGTGGTGCTGGAGAAGACTCTTGAGAGTCCTTTCAATTTCAAGATTAAACCAGTCAATCTTAAAGGAAATCGACCCTAAATATTCATTGGAAGGACTGATACTGAATCTCCAAAATTTTGGCCACTTGATTCAAAGAGCCAGCTCATTGGGAAAGACCCTGATGCTGGAAAAGATTGAAGGCAAAACGAGAAGGGGGTGGCAGAGAACAAGATCGTTATATAGCCTCATTGATTCAATGGACATGAATTTAAGCAAACTCTGGGAGACAGTGTAAGACAGAGGAGTCTGACATGTTGTAATCCATGGAGTTGCAAAGATTAGGACATGATTAACAACTGAACAACAACAACAGAATTGAAATGACTTAGAATGTGAAGCAGATGTTTCAAGAGGCAGTTTGCCCTAGACTAGTGGATTTTCTGAGTTGCAGAGAAAGTCCCAGATAAACTTGGGAAAGTTGCTCACCCTAGAAGTATAAACAAGCTAAATCTGTCAGATGTAATAGTGGGGAGTCAATAGAAAATACAAGAATCAAGAAATACATGTATCTATTGGATGGACCTTGAGGGTATGAAACAAGTCGGAGAAAGACAATGATCTTAGTTATATGTAGAATCTAAAAAAACCCCGAACTCATAGATAAAACAGTAACTGCTGGTTTCCAGAGGTGGGGGTTGAGGGGAGCAACAGTTTTGAACTTCCAGTTATAAGAAAAGTAAGTCCTGGGGATGTAATTACAGCAAGGTTACTAAGGTAATACTGTGGAAAGTGAAAGTGAAGTTACCCAGTTGTGTCCGACTCTTTGCAACCCCATGGACTGTAGCCAGCCAGGGTCCTCCGTCCATGGGATTTTCCAGGCAAGAATACTGGAGCACGTTGCCATTTCCTTCTCCAGCGAATCTTCCTGACCCAGGGATTGAAAGTGGGTCTCCCGCATTGTAGGCAGACTTTATCATCTGAGCCACCAGAGAACCCCAAAGTAATACTGTACTGCATATTTAAAAGTTGCTGAAAGTTGATCTTAAATCTCTTATCACAAGAAAAGCAATTTGTAACTATGTTTGATAATGGATGTTAACTAAGCTTCTTGTGTAATCATTTCACCATATTTATTACATCATTACATTAATACACCTAAAACTGATAGTGTCATATGTCAATTTTCTCTCAATTAAAACAAATAAAATAAACAAAAATAATTGAAAAAGAAATAAAGGTATCAGCATATTAAGGGTACAGTGACATTAATGACAGTGGTTAGTACGTAGCTCTTCAAAGTCATACAGACCTGGGATTCATATAGATTCATCTCCATGATGTTAAGCAAGGAACCAATCTCTCATGATAGTATCTATCTCTGTACATGATAATGAAGATTATGAAAGACAATGCAAGTGATTAACCCAGAACCTGACAGTAAGTCCTTAGGAACTGTGCATTACTGTTACAGTCATTATTGCTAATCTTTGGAAGCCATTCATTTCTTATGCAAAAATACTATATGAAGAGCATATCAAGTTATTCAATTATTTGTTAGACCCTTGAATATCTATGAAATGAATGTCAGAGCTTTAAATGACAGGCCTGTACACTAAAAAATACTCAAAGATGGTTACTTCTGGGATTTGGATAGAGAGAAAGGATAGAAAGATAGGTAGTATTTTCATTGAGGGAGTTGCATAGCACTCAATGCAACTCAGGTATAATCAAGTTTGTGGGTTTGGGGGAGTGAGGAGAGAGAAAGAGAGAGATTGATTTCAATAATATTGACAATTCTACCAGTCATCACTTTCAATGATCCTTTGCTTTAGGCAATAGTCGCAATCATGCCTGAAATAGCCAATTGCTTGATGGAAACTTGTGTCAAAAACATACGCATGTTTTTAAGATTTTCTCTGCGACTTTAATTTGAAATGTTTCTGTAATCAGGTAAATAAGTGGTGTGACTTTTCAACATCCTTGGGGAAGAAACTGAAGGATTACTTGAATGTTACAGAAAAACATTCACTAAGGAGGAGCTGGTGTTTCAGATGCTCACTCTGTACTGATGGCTCAGTAGGTAAAGAATCTGCCTGCAGAGCAGGAGACACAGGATACGTGGGTTTGATCCCTGGGTTGGGAAGATCCCCTGGAGGAGGAAATGACAACCCATTCCAGTCTTCTTGCCTTGGAAATTCCATGGACAGAGAAGCCTGACAAGCTAGAGCCCATGGGGTCGCAAAGAGTCAGACATGACTGAGCACACGCATACACACACAAAGGAGAGTTGGTGTTTCAGACACTCACTCTATAGAGAAATACTAAGTCCCAAGAGGAATTCATCTAAAAGTTTTTTTTTTTTATAATATTTACTTTTATTTATTTATTTGGCTGTGCCGAGTCTTAGTTGTGGCGCACGGGATCTTCTTTTTGGCATGTGAACTTTGTGGCATGTGGGATCTAGTTCCTTGACCAAGGATTGAACCTGAATCCATGCATCGGGAGTGTGAAGTGTTAGCCACTGGACCCCCAGAGAAGTCTTTTATCTAAAAGTCATTTTTGACTTGGATGCTGCTAAGTCACTTCAGTCGTGTCCGACTCTGTGTGACCCCACAGACGGCAGCCCACCAGGCTCCCCTGTCCCTGGGATTCTCCAGGCAAGAACACTGGAGTGGGTTGCCATTTCCTTCTCCAATGCATGAAAGGGAAAAGTGAAAGGGAAGTCGCTCAGTCGTGTCCGACTCTTAGCGACCCCATGGACCGCAGCCCACCAGGCTCCCCCGTCCCTGGGATTCTCCAGGCAAGAACACTGGAGTGGGTTGCCATTTCCTTCTCCTTGACTTTATTTTGGGGGGCTCCAAAATCACTGCAAATGGTGACTGCAGCCATGAAATTAAAAGATGCTTACTCCTTGGAAGAAAAGTTATGACCAACCTAGATAGCATATTCAAAAGCAGAGACATTACTTTGCCAACAAAGGTCCATCTAGTCAAGGCTATGGTTTTTCCAGTGGTCATGTATGGATGTAAAAGTTGGACTGTGAAGAAAGCTGAGCACCAAAGAATTGATGCTTTTGAACTGTGGTGTTGGAGAAAACTCTTGAGAGTCCCTTGGACTGCAAGGAGATCCAACCAGTCCACTCTAAAGATCAGCCCTGGGTGTTCTTTGGAAGGACTGATGCTGAAGCTGAAACTCCAGTACTTTGGCCACTTCATGCAAAGAGTTGACTCATTGGAAAAGACTATGATGCTGGGAGGGATTGGGGGCAGGAGGAGAAGGGGACGACCGAGGATGAGATGGCTGGATGGCATCACTGACTCGATGGACGTGGGTCTGAGTGAACTCCGGGAGTTGGTGATGGACAGGGAGGCCTGGCATGCTGCAATTCATGGGGTCGCAAAGAGTCGAACATGACTGAGCGACTAAACTGAAATGAACTCACATATTTGGGTTTTCCTCCAAATGACAACCCACTTCACTATTCTTGCCTGGAAAATTTCATGAACAGAGGAGCCTGGTGGGCTACAGTCCATGGGACCACAAAGAGTTGAACACTACGGACTGACTAAACACACACGTGCCCTTATTACCACGAAGAGACCTATTATTATGTGAATTAACACTTAAAACACACCAAATTGTGTCTACAACTGCAGACATCAAAAAACCTATCAAATATAAGCCCATGAATTTAGCATGTTGCTCTTCATCAGTTTCATAAACAGTTTATCATGAATTCATCCATTAATTCAATAAATATTAATAAAATAACTTACTATTGCTGGGCCAAAGCTAGAGATTTAACATTTAATCATTATTTTGCTAATAAAGAGTTTGAGACTTGGAAAGGTCAATTAACTTGTCCAAAAAACTGTTGAGAAGTAGTGGATTCATGACTTCAATTTACATTTGCCAGTAAAGCCAAGCTTTTAACTATGCTATAAGGCTTTCTATTTTATTAGGACTTATAAGTGTCAACCATTTCTAGGTGTTGGGGTACACAAAGATGAATTTTGCCATGCAGGAGATTAAAAAACATATTATCTTTTTCTTTGAGAAGTTTGTAAGTATCGGGGATCATTCAATGATATCCTTTCCAAGCAATTCCCAAGGTTGCAATAAAACTAGATAAGCAGTTAAATGTTAAGGAAGGGTATTTAATCAAGTCTAATTTTCCAAGGAAGAATTTAACTTCATTATTAGCACCATTTTATTGGTTCAGTTCAGTCCAGTCACTCAGTCGTGTCCAACTCTGTGACCCCATGAATCGCAGCACGCCAGGCCTCCCTGTCCATCATCAACTCCCTGAGTTTACTCAAATTCATGTCCATCTAGTCAGTGATGCCATCCAGCCATCTCATCCTCTGTCATCCCCTTCTCCTCCTACCCCCAATCGCTCCCAGCATCAGGGTCTTTTCCAATAAGTCAACTCTTTGCATGAGGTGGCCAAAGTAATGGAGTTTCAGCTTCAGCATCAGTCCTTCCAGTGAACACCCAGGACTGATCTCCTTTAGGATGGACTGGTTGGATCTCCTTGCAGGCAAAGGGACTCTCAAGAGTCTTCTCCAACACCGCAGTTCAAAAGCATCAATTCTTTGGTGCTCAGCCTTCTTCACAGTCCAACTCTCACATCCATACATGACCAGTGGAAAAACCATAGCCTTGACTAAACAGACCTTTGGAAAAGTAATGTCTCTGCTTTTGAATATGCTATCTAGGTTAGTCATAACTTTTCTTCCAAGGAGTAAGCATCTTTTAATTTCATGGCTGCAATCACCATCTGCAGTGATTTTGGAGCCCCAAAAAATAAAGTCGGACACTGTTTCCCCACCTATTTGCCATGAAGTGATGGGACCAGATGCCATGATCTTCATTTTCTGAATGTTGAGCTTTACACCGACTTTTTCACTCTCCTCTTTCACTTTCATCAAGAGGCTTTTTAGTTCCTCTTCACTTTCTGCCATAAAGGTGGTGTCATCTGCATATCTGAGGTTATTGATATTTCTGCTGGCAATCTTGATTCCAGCTTGTGTTTCTTCCAGTCCAGCATTTCTCATGATGTACTCTGCATATAGACTCTTTGTGACCCCATGGACTATACAGTCCATGCAGTTCTCCAGGCCAGCATCCTGGAGTGGGTAGCCTTTCCCTTCTCCAGGAGATAGTCCCAACCCAGGGACTGAACCCAGGTCTCCCACATTGCAGGTGGATTCTTTACCAGTTGAGCCACAGGGGAAGCCATATTGTTGGTAGATATCATGAATTCTAGAATCTCTAAATGGCTGTTCGTTGTGAGTGAGTTAGCTCAGTGATATGGCTCTTCTTCCTATGACCTTTTCTGGTGAACAATGCTGGGGCTATTAGGTGAAGGATGAAGTCTTGATTAATAGGAAATTCAGCTATAAGATGTATCCACTTCCCCTCAAAGGGTCCTGGTACTCGTTACTCAGCTATTGAATTGCCTCTAGCGCAAGAACCAGATAGAAAATCCCTGAGGAAGCCTGGACAAAGTGTCCTGCCATGGACAAGCAGTCACAGCAATGTTCACCGATTCTGCCTAGATACATTTTCTACCATGTGAGTTGCCCAAATGCACTGCTGCTCCACTGCAAACTCTTCTCCACACAATAGCCAGAATGATACTTTGATATAAGCCTAAATGTGAACTTGGAACTCACCTGCCTACAATCTTCAGAGACTTTCTATTTCCTCTGGGGATTGAATTTGCAAGGCTGTTGCAAAGGCACCAAAAGCACAAAGACCAGGATTTGTTACTCAAGCAATTGCACAGGATGTCATCCACCTAAGGTCCCTTCCCAAATTGTCCCATGTTGCTCTGCTCTTTACTCCCCACACTTCACTGGTATTGCCATTCTTTCCATCCTTATCTCTCTTGCTGATTTTCTGTGAAAGCTATTTCTGATTCATTTTTTCAATGATACTCCACCCCCCTCCCCCCCACTCCCCTCCCGGTAATCCCTAAACTCTTAGGCTTTTCTTGGGAAAGTTTTTACCACCTCTACAGATCAAGTGAAATTATATAAAGTGTTCTTTTGGAATGAAGGTATATCACTAATGTTTCTACAAAATTTAAAATCTGCAGTCTCTCAAAGTACTCCCCATCATCCTTCACAGCCTTTGTCACAAGTGACGCAAATTCAGTAGTCATTTATGAATTTGTTTAATATTTGTCTGCTGCTGCTGCTGCTGCTAAGTTGCTTCAGTCGTGTCCGACTCTGTGTGACCCCATAGATGTCAGCCCACCGGGCTCCCCCATCCCCAGGATTCTCTAGGCAAGAATACTGGAGTGGGTTGCCATTTCCTTCTCCAATGCATGAAAGTGAAAAATGAAGGTGAAGTCGCTCAGTCGTGTCCGACTCTTAGCCGACCCCATGGACTGCAGCCTACCAGGCTCCTCCGTCCATGGGATTTTCCAGGCAAGAGTGCTGGACTGGGGTGCCATTGCCTCCTCCCAATATTTGTCTACCATGATCCATTTCAGTTTGATGAGAATAGCTTTTGTTATGTATATATTGTTCATTATTGAATCCCCAGTGCCAGGCACATAGTTACTGCCCAAAATATATTTGTTAAATTGATGAACATTCACTGAAAAAGAATTAAAGGGACAGTCATTTTGCACCCCTTTACCAAGGAGTCGGTGATGATCACCCAGCAAGGCAATCTTTCTTTTGCAGTCCTATTACCACTTGCAGCCTTTAGGGCTCCACTAGGGTATTTTTTCCTAAAATCCCTGACTTTGAAATATCTGAAGCTTGATGAGATGGTTTCCCTAAAAGTAGAATGATGGCAACTCCACCCCTCTACCAAAGGACATCACTGTGAAATTCTCCACACTTCTCTAGAACTCTTCGTACATTCGTTCTGTTCACTCAACAAAGAAACAGAGCCCCCTATATGCCTGGCACTGGTCGGAGAGCTAAGCATTCACAAATGAAAGGCAGCCCTGTTCTCAAAGAGCCTCCTGTGAAGCGGGAGAGAGGGGACAATTAAGCCAATGAGCAGGCTTCCCCCATGACTCAGTGGGTAAAGAATCCGCCTGCAATGCAGGAGACTCAAAAGGCACAGGTTTGATCCCTGGATCTGGTAGATTGCCCTGAAGGAGGAAATGGCAACCCATTCCAGTATTTTTGCCCAGAGAATCCAATGGACAGAAGAGCATGGCAGGTTACAGTCTATGTCTCAAAGAGCTGAACATGACTGAACCACTAAGCATACAGCAGCACACACAGCCAAGGAGTGTGGCAACCCTGAGAGATGACCACAGAGGGGGGACCCTTAGAATACCAGGAAAGATGGAGAAAGAGTTTATCAGGAACTGCTGCTGAGAAGCTGCATCTAGAGAGAAAACTGTGCCAGGAGAACACATGGTAAAAAATCATCCAAACAATGGTAGCAGTTTGTGTGATAGGCAAGACAGGATCTTGGCTAATGCAAATGCAGGTCAGAAAGAGCAAATGCAGGTCAGAAAGAATCCAGAAGTTTGGGATTGGGTTCTGAGCGGTGGCCGAACCTAGGCAGGGTAGAGCAAGGAGGACATTTTGGATCCTGTCTTGAAGGTAAAGGGAAGCTGCGATGGCTTTTAAGTATGGACATGGGAGTCAGGGAATCAGATTTGCTTCTCAGGAAAAGCATATCAAAGTAGTGCTAAAGATGGTGAGAAAGGGCTCTGGAAATAGACAAAAGGCCTTAAAGAATTTCACAAAAAAATCCACAAAGAATTTCTGTGTCCTTTGAGAACGTAGTTGAAATGAAAATGCAACCATTTATGTGTACTGAAATATGGATATTTTCAATTTCTAACAGTTGAGGAAAATGTTTACATACATCATTTCCCTGGAAATAAATTAGGAAATGAGGATAATGTTTCTGCAAAACCTAAAGACTGCTGGTGACTCATTATCCCATTAATTGATATGAATAAATTGTATAAATCAAGCTAAATGAAAGTCAGTCACCTACATACACGGAGAGAGAGAGCTAAGTAAGTGTTTTATTATTTTTTTTTTGGTTGTGTTTTTTAACAATGAAAGCAAAGATCCTGCTTCTTGTTGAGAAGCACTAGTTTAGGCAAGTGCACTGAGCCCCTGACCTTCAGTATGGGCATGGGGGGACAGTGTGGATGATGGGGACCTTAGAGGGATAGGTGGTCAGGGTGGCCCATGTAAGCCTCTGCCAGCACCCTGAGGCCCACCCCCTAAACCCTGTGGGTGGGAGTTCCCTGGTGGTCCGGTAGCTAGGACTCCCAATGCTGGGTGCCTGGGTTCCATCCCTGGCCAGGGAATTAGATTCCACATGCCACAACTAAAGCCTCTGCAGGCTGCAACTAGGGCCCAATGCAGCCAAATAAATAGATAAATACCAAAAAAAAAAAAAAAAAAAAAATCTTGCAGGTTTCTCACCTATCAGTGTACCACACCATTTGATAAAAGCATACCCACAAACCTTTTCAGAAAAGATTTTCTCTCCCCCAGGTCTTCTTTGAAACTCCTATAGAACAATGCCCTTGAGACACTTAGTGGTCCCATAGTTTAATGCAGATGGTGTGCAAGGCAGGCATATGCTTAAGATCCTTAAAAGACATGTCATCTTGTGGAAAGGGCCTTCAATTTGCTGACTTAAAGATTTCTGAGGTCTAACAAGGGGTTTTGCTAGCCACATTCTTGGCTTTATCTCTTCCTGACAACACGCTGAAATCAATCTTTTCCATGAAAGTGAAAGTTGCTCAGTCGTGTCCAACTCTTTGCAACCCCGTAGACTATACAGTCCATGGAATTCTCCAGGCCAGAATACTGGAGTGCGTTGCTTTTCCCTTCTCCAGGGGATCTTCCCAACCCAGGGATCAAACCCAGGTCTCCCACATTACAGGCGGATTCCTTACCAGCTGAGCCACAAGGGTTTCCATAGGCTATATCTTATTTTGAGAACCTTCTACTGGCTCTGAAGAATACCTCAGTTCAGTTCAGTTGCTCAGTCATGTCCGACTCTTTGTGACCTCATGAACCGCAGCACGCCAGGCCTCCCTGTCCATCACCAACTCCCGGAGTTCACCCAAAACCATGTGCATTGAGTTGGTGATGCCATCCAACCATCTCATCCTCTGTCGTCCCCTTCTCTTCCTGCCCTCAATCTTTCCCAGCATCAGGGTCTTTTCAAATAAGTCAGCTCTTCGCATCAGGTGGCCAAAGTATTGGAGTTGGAGCCTCTCTAAATCTCACTTGGAAATAATAGTTGAATCATCATCTCTCTCCTGTCACATTTTTGTGATAAGCAACTTCAAAAAGACACACAGTGCTTTCAACACTGCATGACTGTCTCCTTACCTACTCCATGGAGTACAATAGGTGGACTTCCTACTTTCTATGTTACTGCAGGGAGAATTGTCTTGCCAACATCTTCATACCTTCATGCCCTCACTGGAAACCTCCTGAAGTACTGCCAGCCTTTTGCCTAACCCAATTCATAAAATCCGTGCCACATATTTTAGGATTCATTGTAGGGGCACTCTTCTTCTGGGTCTCAAATTCTTTTTTTTTTTTTTTTTCTTTCTGGTGCTTCATGGGACTTTGGGCAGTGTTCAAATTCTACTTCAGTTTTTCACTGTTGTATAATAAGGCACTCCAAAAGTTACTGGTGCAAACCACATCCATTTATGTTAACAAGCCCCGCTTCCATCACCACATTCTTCCTTGGTCAGGGTGGCTGTGGGTGCTCAGCTGTGCACTGGGGAGGGGAGGGGGAGCCTGACTGCTCCACTCCATGAGTATTGCCTCTTTCAGTCTCCTTGATGAAGAATGGGGGTGGAGGTTCAGCTCCCCACTGGGACCTGCTAGGGATAGCATAGAACTTCACACTCTCTGGTTCAGTCTCATTGCCTCCAGAAGGTTATGGAGGTTTAGGGCTCCCCAATACCCCAGTGACACCTGAAGTGGGGTGAAAGTAGAAGGCTGACTGATCAGACTTGCCCCAATATTCACCACTTTGTTTAGTCTTGTAGATACCAGGACAGGGTGGAGGCTCAGCTTCTCACTGGACCCCGCTGACCCTGGGGGTGGATGATGAAGCATAGTGGTAAGGAGCCTTGCCTTGCACCTTCTCATTATGTCTCAGCTCACCACTGGAGCCCCCCACCTCTTCTGGGAATCAGAGCACTGCCTACTTCTGCCAGACAGGGGATAGAAAATCAGCTCCCTGCTCAGTCCCTTTGATACTGTCCTGGCAGGGGAATTGAAAATCCATGACTTACTTCCACTGGAAAAGGGACAGATTTGCTTCCCCTTGGTCTGCTTATACCCTCACAGAGGAATCTGAATATCACATCTGGTGGGAAGGTGGCGTGAAAGATCAGCTCTCTGCTCATTCCTAGTAAAACTGTGGTGGAAGAAGGTGATTTTTTTCTTGTTGATGTTTGTCTAGTTTAGGACAAAAATAGCCAAAAAGGTTTTGATTAGGCTACTTTTTTAATGGTCTTTGGCTCAGGGCAGTGGGCTTTTCTTGGAGTTGTCTGGTCTGTGCCTGGGGATGGTCCTCAGTTGGAGGCTTTTGGAGCTTTCCATGTGAGGGATAGGAAACCCAGGTGACAGCCTCCATGTCATTTCTCAAACCCAGATGTCCCTACACAATCCACTGTCTCCTTTCCACCTTTCAGAGTCTCCCTAGGTTTATTTTGTAATGTCCACGGTTTTTCAGTTGTAAGAAAGACCCGAGAGGAATGGAGCTACCCTATCTTCACCAAAAATGGAGACGTCCAAGTTAGAGAGTCATTTCCTAGGCAGGTTGATAAGAAGTCTAGGGGTCCCCAAGGAGAGAGGGGTCTGGAATTCTCAAGGAGGAAGAAAGAGCAAACTTTTTTTTTTCCTTCTCTACATTCCTTAGGACTATATAACCACAATGTATTCTGCCTGAGGACAGTCTCTGGATTAAACCTTCTGGATAATTCTGTAAATTATGGGAGTAGACCAGCTCTTTACAAGGATTATATAACAACAATGTATTCTGCCTGAGGACAGTCTCTGGATTAAAACTTCTGGCTAATTCCATTATCTTAAAATGTAAATTATGGGAGTAGGTCTGATGAGGTCTTTACAACCTCCAGACATTCTTTTGATTTACTGGAGAGTATATAACTTCATTGCTAACACTAACAAGGGGGTACTCTTTCTGCCCCCTTCTGATGCCTATGTCAGAAGCTTTCTCTATCTCCTTTATATTTTAATAAAACTTTGTTACACAAAAGCTCTGAGCGATCAAGCCTCGTCTCTGGCCCCGGATTGAATTCCTCTCCTCCGGGGGCCAAGAATCCCGGCGTTGTAATTCAACAGCAACCTTTCACAAGCATATCTTTTACTCTCCAGGAAGAGGCAAGCAAGTATTAACTATCTTGAGCTAAAGACAATAAAAAAAGCAGGACACAGATCTACAAATGTAAAAAACAAACAAACAAGCAAACATAGAAACAAAAAAACTGTAGCCTCCTGTAATAGTAAGATAAAATAAATGGTTTTTATATCACAAGGAAAAAAAGAGGGAAGGTTTATTTTGTTTACTGTCATGAAGCCCTGATTGAATCTATATTCTTTCCTGTTGGGTTTATTGTCTGGGAGATTAGAAGAATTACAAGTATTGGTATCAGGTATGATGAGTCCTTTCTCTAGTAGCATTCCAACTTTTATCTCTTATTTTCCCATTTTAAACAGTATTGTGCCAGTTTGAATAGAGATCTATATGAGTCACTATGAACCTCAATGACTTTGACATTAATAAGTCTGACAACATATGTAGGATTTTTGTTGTTGTTGTTGTTGTTGTTTTAACACAAGTAACCCTACATCTAACTGTTGCTTCCTGACCTGCATACAGATTTCTCAAGAGGCAGGTTAGGTGGTCTGGTATTCCTATCTCTTTCAGAATTTTCCACAGTTTATTGTGATCCATACAGTCAAAGGCTCTGGCATAGTCAAGAAAGCAGAAGTAGATGCTTTTCTGGAACTCTCTAGCTTTTTCCATGATCCAGCGGATGTTGGCAATTTGATCTCTGGTTCCTCTGTCTTTTCTAAAACCAACTTGAACATCAGGGAGTTCATGGTTCATGTATTGCTGAAGCCTGGCTTGGAGGATTTTGAGCATTACTTTACTAGCATGTGAGATGAGTGCAATTGTGCGGTAGTTGGAGCATTCTTTGGCATTGCCTTTCTTTGGAATTGGAATGAAAACTGACATTTTCCAGTCCTGTGGCCACTGTTGAGTTTTCCAAATTTGCTGGCAGATTGAGTGCAGCACTTTCACAGCATCATCTTTCAGGATTTGAAACAGCTCAACTGGAATTCCATCACCTCCACTAGCTTTGTTCGTAGTGATGCTTTCTAAGGCCCACTTGACTTCACATTCCAAGATGTCTGGCTCTAGATTAGTGATCACATCATCATGATTATCTGGGTCGTGAAGATCTTTTTTGTACAGTTCTTC
>SJYT01069761.1:74639-118968 GCA_006410635.1 Cephalophus harveyi
ATTATAGGGGACTGGAATGCTAAAGTAGGAAGTCAAGAAACACCTGGAGTAACAGGCAAATTTGGCCTTGGAATGCGGAATGAAGCAGGGCAAAGACTAATAGAGTTTTGCCAAGAAAATGCACTGGTCATAGCAAACACCCTCTTCCAACAACACAAGAGAAGACTCTACACGTGGACATCACCAGATGGTCAACACCGAAATCAGATTGATTATATTCTATGCAGCCAAAGATGGAGAAGCTCTATACAGTCAACAAAAACAAGACCAGGAGCTGACTGTGGCTCAGATCATGAACTCCTTATTGCCAAATTCAGACTCAAATTGAAGAAAGTAGGGAAAACCACTAGACCATTCAGGTATGACCTAAATCAAATCCCTTATGATTATACAGTGGAAGTGAGGAATAGATTTAAGGGCCTAGATCTGATAGATAGAGTGCCTGAAGAACTATGGAATGAAAATTATGTAGGAAAAGGAAATTGTAGGAGAGAAAACACAGAATTGCCTTTTGTTTCTTAGAAGTATGTTTCTGCCCCTTGAAAATGTGGGGGCATACTCCTTAACAGTTCTTCCAGAAACAAAATTATTTATTCCCCACCCCCACACAAGACCCTTATAGGGTTGCATCAGGAAAACAATACATTGACTATGTTTACTATCAACTCTTTAAATCGGTGGGCGTAAAACTTTACATAAAGGTCCAGATAGTACATACTTTCAACTTCTCAAGACAGAAGACCTCTGTCTCCACTACACAATTATGCCTTGGGAAGAAGCTACAGGCGATACTTAGATGTTGTACACGACTGGAGCTTAGCTGTTAGTTGTGACATTTGGTAAAGTATTTTCTAGATAAGGTCTTCAGGAATTGTTTTCCACACATCCCTTCCTGTGAAGTAGCTTTGAGCACTGATAAATAATATGGGTGGCCCTTCTCTGGTGGTAAAGAATCTGCCTGCAAAGCTGGAGACCCGCTTTGATCCCTGGGTCAGGAAGATCCCTGGAGAAGGTAATGGCTACAAACTCCATTATACTTGCTGGAAAATTCCATGGACAGAGCAGCCTGGCAGGCTGCAGTCCACGGGGTCACAAAGAGTTGAACATGACTGAGCAACTAACAAACACACACACACACACACAATATGGGTACTTCTGTTTCAGTAGTAATTTACTGATGTGCTGTGCTTAGTTGCTCGGTCATGTCCAACTCTTTGTGACCCCATGGACTGCAGCCCACCAGACACCTCTGTCCATGGAGGTTTTCCAGGCAAGAATACTGAAGTGGGTTGTCATGCCCTTCTCTTGGGAATCTTCCCAACCCAGGGATCGAACCCAGGTCTCCCACATTGTAGGCGAATTCTTTACCGCTAGTGCCACCTGGAAAGCTTCAAATGAGGTCTATTAAATTTAAAAACTTGGTGCAGCAGGTAGTGAGTCAACACTTTCAGTGTATGGACCTAAGATCAGCTTATCCCACTGTCTGTCTCTTATACACATCTAGATGTGTATAAGAGACAGCCTTCAGAATGGACTGGTTGGATCTCCTTGCAGTCCAAGGGACTCTCAAGAGTCTTCTCCAACATCACAGTTCAAAAGAATAAATTTTTCGGTGCTCAGCTTTCTTCACAGTCCAACTCTCACATCCATACATGACCACTGGAAAAACCACAGCCCTGACTAGATGGACCTTTATTAGCAAAGTAATGTCTCTGCTTTTTAATATGCTATCTAGGTTGGTCATAACTTTTCTTCCAAGGAGTAAGCATCTTTTAGTTTCATGGCTGCGGTCACCATCTGCAGTGATTTTGGAGCCCCCCAAAATAAAGTCAGCTACTCTTTCCACTGTTTCCCCATCTATTTGCCATGAAGTGATGGCACCGGATGCCATGATCTTCGTTTTCTGAATATTGAGTTTTAAGCCAACTTTTTCACTCTCCTCTTTCTCTTTCATCAAGGGGCTTTTTAGTTCCTCTTCACCTTCTGCCATAAGGGTGGTGGCATCTGCATATTGAGGTTATTGATATTTCTTCTGGTAATCTTGATTCCAGCTTGTGCTTCTTCCAGCCCAGCGTTTCTCATGATGTACACTGCATATAAGTTAAATAAGCAGGGTGACAATATACAGGCTTGATGTACTCCTTTTCCTATTTGGAACCAGTCTGTTGTTCCATGTCCAGTTCTAACTGTTGCTTCTTGACCTGCATATAAGTTTCTCAAGAGGCAGGTCAGGTGGTCTGGTATTCCATTCTCTTTCAGAATTTTCCACAGTTTATTGTGATCCACACAGGCAAAGGCTTTGGCATAGTCAATAAAATGTCATTAGGATCTTTAAAGGAAACTGTATGTACTGTACCTTGGAGTTCAATGTATAACTAAGCATTTTTCAAAAAATAAAATGATGATGGGATTGAATCCACAAGAGCATACATTCACGAGCCCCCCTGTCCTCTTGTGAAGCAGCAGGTCTGAAGCCCAGCTGCCTTGGGGAGAATCCAGGCTCCCTCCTTCCTGGCCGTGTGATCTAAGCCCAGATCTCTGTGCTTTAGGTCCTCATCTGCAGTGAAACAGGCTAATGAAGCTGCCTGCCTCATAGGGTTGGTGTGAACATGATGTTATTTAATGTGTGAAAGCCCTAAAACACTAAGTAGCGTGTGTTACCCTCTGTAACTGCTCCCACATCTACTGCAGCTGTTTAGTTTTTCTCTGAGAGTCTTATCTGAGTTCCTAATTGGCAATTCATCTCTCCTTTTTGCCCCAGAATTGTGTGGGTTTGCTGTGTTCTCCTGACAGTATGGTTATGAGAGAGTGAAATCCTTGCAGTTGCCTGAGGGGGTAGTGGAGAGAGGCAAGCGGCTACCCCAATGTGACCCTTTGTGCTGAATAGATTGCATCATGGGGTGTCTTATGCCTCGGGCCCTCATCCTTTGATTTCTGCCTGGAAGACACTTTCCCTGGGCAATGGAATGGCCTCCTTTCCCACCTCTTCAGGTTTCTGTTCAAATGTCCCGTTATCAAAAGGCCTGTCCACAGCACTCTGTCTAAAATAGCATTTCCTTTTCACCATCACTTTCTATTTCCCTCCCTTCTTTATTCTTCGGAGCACAGCCTCGGCAGTATCATGTGTCTTATTTATTGAGGGTTGTGTCCCCAGTAGAACTTGAGCTCTGTGGGGATGGGGATTTGGTTTGTTTCACCGACAGGTATATGCCCAGCACCAGGACAGTCGCCACTCATAGCAGGCCCTCAGTGAAGCTTTGTGGATGACAAGACTGGATGAGCAGTGAATTGTTGTTCAGTCATGTCCAACTCTTTGCAACCCCATGGACTGCAGCATGCCAGGCTTCCCTGTCCTTCACTGTCTCCTGGAGTTCGCTCAAAACTCATGTCCATTGAGTCAGTGATGCCATTCAACCATCTCATCCTCTGTCACTCTCTTTTCTTCCTGCCCTCAGTCTTTCCCAGCATCAGGGTTTTTTCCCCGTGAGTCGGCTCTTTGCATCAGGTGGCCAAAGTATTGAAGCTTCAGCTTTAGCATCAGTCCTTCCAATGAATTTTCAAGGTTGGTTTCCTTTAGGATTGACTAGTTTGATCTCCTTGCATTCCAAGTGACTCTCAAGAGTCTTCTGCAGCACCGTGGCTTGAAAGCACCAATTCTTCAGTGCTCAGCCTTCTTAATGGTCCAACTCTCACATCTGTACATGACTACTATAGCTTTGACTATACAGACTTTTGTCGGCAAAGTGATGTCTCAGCTTTTTAACACACTGTGTAGGTTTGTCATAGCTTTCCTTCCAAGGAGCAAGCGTCTTAATTTCCTGGCTGCAGTCACCATCCGCAGTGATTTTGGAGCCCAAGAAAATGCTAAGTTACAGTTCATGTGATGAGATGCATGGTCGGCTGCAGAGACTACTGTGATTTCCAGGTATCCTTCTGCTGAATGAGTTTGGAACAGACTGTGTGATTCTAGTCCATGCTTTGCAGATGAGGAAACTGAGGGCAGGGAAGAGGCCAGGCTCCAATTCTAAGAGGCAGTCAGAGCCAGGACTGGGCAGTTTTTGCCATGTTTCACAGGTTGTTTTAATCTGTGTGGTTGAATAGCCCCAAAAGTTTGCAGCCTCGGGGATCATGTTGTTTCTTTGTGGCCAGTTGGAAGTTCATAGAGAAGGGAGGTGACTCACCCAAGTTCACAAGACAGGACCTGGCCCAGGCATTCTTTCCACCACAGAGCAGCATGTGGTTGGCTGTTGGCCAGTGACCACCTGACAAGTGACATCAAGGAGACTTCTAGAAAGTACCTAAGCCTAGGTCTCCTTTAGTCTTCTCTGCTCTCATGAAGTTTCAGCTCTTTTAAGACAGGTGTCTCCAAGGTTATGGGATCGTCTTTTGAGCTGAGGTGGCCTTTTTAATTTCGACAGCCTCTTGCAGGGCCCCTAGTTGACTTTAGGGTACCCTGGGACTGACCTAGACCCATGGGGGCTATAGCCAAACAGACCCCTGTTTCCTTTCCTACTTACCTGTTCCCTGTCCCTGTTTGGCACAAATATAACCCCAGGATGCACTTGTATCTTAGATGAATCAAATGAGCTTACAAGTGAGAGCGAGACGGCTTTCTGTGAGCCAGGCCCTCACTCTGCAATGGCCATGGAAAGGAACCTGTTCAGTTTTCACATGCAGCCGCCCCTCCTCGTAACCTCCAGGCAAACACCTCTTAGTTCCTAATGTTCCAATAGCCAAACAGACCCCTGTTTCCTTTCCTACTTACCTGTTCCCTGTCCCTGTTTGGCACAAATATAACCCCAGGATGCACTTGTATCTTAGATGAATCAAATGAGCTTACAAGTGAGAGCGAGACGGCTTTCTGTGAGCCAGGCCCTCACTCTGCAATGGCCATGGAAAGGAACCTGTTCAGTTTTCACATGCAGCCGCCCCTCCTCGTAACCTCCAGGCAAACACCTCTTAGTTCCTAATGTTCCATAACTATACTTTCATGACCAAAATCGGGAAACCAGATGGGAAGAAAGAAATCTTGTTTCTCAATTAAAGCTTTAACTTTAAAATATATTTTCAAATGCTCTAATGAATCTGCCCGCAATGCAGAAGATCTGAGTTCAATCCCTCGGTCGGGAAGATTCCCTGGAAAAGGAAATGGGTATCCACTTTAGTATTCTTGCCTAGAGAATTCCATGGACAGAGGATCCTGATTGGCTACACTTCCTGGGGTTGCAAAGAGTGGGACTTAGCTGAGCAACTAACACTTTCACTTTAATAATTCACAAGCCTTCCTTCTTACCATTTAAAGAGTATTTTATGTGCATAAGGAAATAGCTAAGTACTTTGCATCTCTTAAACCCTATAGTCCTCAGAAGAACTCTGAAATAAGTGCTGCTATTGTTCCCACTTCACAGATGAGAGAATTGAGCCTTACAGAGATTAAATACCTTATTCAAGGTCACCAGCTACTAATAGCAGGTCTGGCACTTGACCCCTAACTCCAAAGATGGGACTTTTAATAATTACACTATATGCTTGCTCCATTCTATTTTTCTTCAGTGTCCAAAGAAAGGTTGCATATCATCATTTAGCTCTTGAATAATTCTACCAAATTTCACATATAGTTTTTATCTCTGTGGCTTAGATATTAGCATCTCAGGGGCAGGAATGACCTCATTTTTGTATAGCCCAAAGCCAGTTGCCTTATGATAACATAAATGACCCTTCCCTAGCACAAGGCAAACAAAGACATATTAATTATAAATTCACACTTTCACATTTTCAATATATATTTACTGAGAATTATTGTGAATCAGGATATTTGGCTTGATAATCATATAGAAAACATATTAATAAACCACCTAAGATATGCTAAACCCTGTTGAAATATTTTACAGATATTAACACATTCACTTGTTCCAACAGAGGTAAATGATACTATAAACACGTTTAAAGATAAGGAAGCTGATTATTGGAAAAGTTAAATTATTTCTCCAAGGACCCTGTGAGAAATTAGCAGAGATAAACCCATTCATGTTAGAATTTTGCTTTTGACCAGTGAGCAAAACCCACTTATTTAAAGATGGCTTCCTGGCAGAATACACAAGATATACCTACAAAACCCTGGTGCCTCAATCAACTCTGGTGAAGAGGGCTTTCAGAGAAGTCATAACTGAATAAAATGAATGATTAGAAGTTTGCCAAAGTAAGAAAGAAACTGGAATATTCTAGAGAGGAAAGATACAACATATGAAAATCAAAGGCCACATGAAACAACTGGGCTTAATTAGGAAAGGTGGGAATTATGTGGCAACAGTAGTGTTGAGAGTGTGGTGGGAGAAATCCAGAAGCTCGGTCATTTGTGTTAATAATGCAGTTGTGATCATATTTGCAATCTTTCTCATACACTAAACTTTAAGGGTCTTGATGGCAGGGACTATTTGTGTATCATTTACTCTCCTCTCAGCATCTACCTCAATGGTGTCTGCTTCTCAAGCAATACACTTTTAATGGATGAATGACGGATGGAGACATGGCTAAATCCAATGGAGTCTTATGGAGTCTTATGGAGTCTAAATCCAATGCATTTAGACTCCATAAGACCAAGAAGTTTCTTTGAGGTCCTTTTAAAGGTTCATTGCTTATAAAGAAGGGTGACAAGATTGCATTCTTTCATTTGCTTTTTTAGCAACATAATTCTGGGAGTAGTTTTGAAGGAGTCTTTGGAAGTAGCCTCTCATGGAAATAAATGTTAATTTATATATAAATGTATACTTCTACAATACTTCAGCTCTGAGTGAATCTCGAGAACTCTCTGTTTCCTCCTCCATAAAATGATGGGATGAGACCATTAGATAATCCTGGTCAGCAAGTGTGTATCTTGAGTTAGAGCCTGAGAACATGGATTTTACTGTGTTGAGATTTACACAATAGGCAAGACTTGCTTGGCAGAGCATGCATGGCTGGAGCCTTGGAACCACAGGGAGATCAAGCAGGGACCATTTATGATAAAAACTACAAAAGAAATTTTAGAATGGTAACACATGACTTATCCCAGGTTGGTTTCAGGGAAAGGATGACTTTAGCACTTGGGATAAGTCTTATCAAAGAATTTTCCTGAGAAAAGTAACACTATCTAAAATGTTCAAACAGTTTCCATACTCTGGGCCATAGGTCTCCTTAGTCTAGCAATTTATTGATATATTGCATAAAAATCCTACTTTGTCCAGCTGGCAAATTTGGTCCATTCCAGCCCACAACTCTTTTAACAATTGCTAAAGAAACTAGGGTCTCTAAAAGGTGATAAACTAACAATGGGAGAAGAATTCCAAATGGTTTCAACTAAGTGAGTTTTAAGATCATGATTTTATTTTTTAACAATTCAAAGCAGAAATTGTTTTCCAAAAATAAATTATTCTTTAATAAAACAATGATTTAAAATAGTTAATTTCCTGCTATGCTTTATGTGCAGAAACTAAAAAGAAATGATACAAATGAATTTATTTACAAAATAGGAACAGATTTATAGATGTAGAGAAAGAATTTAAGGTTATCGGGGAAAGGGTAGGGATAAGAGATAGTTATGGAGTTTAGGATTGACATGTACACACTGGTACATTTAAAATAGCTAACCAATAAGGACCTATTGTAAAGCACATGGAATTCGGCTCAATGTTTATGTGGCAGCCTGGATGAAAGGGTAGTTTAAGAGAGAATGGATACATGTATATGTATGGTTGAGTCCCTTTGCTGTCTATCTGAAACTATCAAAACAATGTTGATCAACTATACTCCAATATAAAATAAAAGGTTAAATAATAAAATAGTTAATTTTCTTCTTCTGAATATGTAACAAAAATAAATTAATGAGCAAAATTGATAATAATTCTAGGATAATAATTTATATTATCCACACAGACAACCTATAAATAGGCAGTCTTAAGTTCCTCTTTTTATTGTGCAAAAGACAACACTGAAGGGAGCAGGAAGTTTTAAGTGATTTATCCCAAGCTACAAAATCCTAACACAATTTGGAACTAAATATCCAATTTATCTCAAAGGACCAGATTTCTCTTTTTTTTTTTTTTTTTTTGTCTGTTAACTTTGACTTCTATTCCTCATCAATACCTGTTTTAAANGTGCAAAAGAGGACACTGAAGGGAGCAGGAAGTTTTAAGTGATTTATCCCAAGCTACAAAATCCTAACACAATTTGGAACTAAATATCCAATTTATCTCAAAGGACCAGATTTCTTTTTTTTTTTTTTTTTCCTGTCTGTTAACTTTGACTTCTATTCCTCATCAATACCTGTTTTAAATGTTAGTTTTTTCCAGACATTATGATACTTAGTATGTGAAGTCTTTGGCACTGCTCACAGAACCAACAGCTGGCATTCTCTGGGCTTGATACATTTCAGCAGTTGCTTTCAGAAATAGTGAAGCCACACTCTTTCCTCCTCTACTTCTGTGCTTCTTGAGAACTCTTGATGTCATGCTACCTTTTCTGCAAAAGCTGTTATGCATCTTTTCATAAATAATGCATTTTTGGTAAGGCTTCAATTTCTTTTGTTTCTTCTCTTTCCCCACTGACACCTGGTAGTGTTTTGTTTACTTCCATTTTGTTTTCCAAGAAGGTATCTTCACCTTCGTGATGAGAACATTATTACTTCCTCGTACCCATGCCTTTCAAATTAGTGTATTTAGCACACCATTAGTTTTTCACTTGAAGTGAACAAACTGATTTATCTTCCCCTTATTTTTCCTTTCATGGACCTGTGCTAGTAAAGTGCTGTGGCCATATTTTCTCTGCAGTCTTTCCTCATGTAATTTGAAAACCAGACCAAATATTTAAAGACCATAACATAACTTGCAAATGAAATGTGCCATAATGGTGGTTTGGATTAGCTGCTCTGAGAGTTCAGAGGGGTAGGGGATAACTTGAACCTGGGGTGTGCAGGAAAGCCATGGGAAAGGAACAGTTTAGATCAGTTTTTAATAAAATTATGGTTGTGCTATTCACTTAGAGAATAGTGGGGTGGTTAATAAGTTACAGAGTCTGAAAAAGTGATATTATTTTGGTTCCCCGGAACCTCAGGAATCTCTGATAGAGTGCTAAGATGCATTAAATGCACAATAAATATTTGCTGATTAGATGAACCTGCTAGTACAGTTTGATGTAATTCTCTTTTAATGGAGCAGAAAATGTAATTGCTCTTTGGGGAACAATGGCTCAGATAAGACCACTGTTACTGAGTGATGGGAATGAAGATAAGAAAAAGTCATCTTTTAAAACAAAAGGTTATGAAATCAGTATATAATGAATGGGATATACGAACCCAGAAATGCTTCTCATTCAGGAATGATCTGTAATAAATAGTTAACTTTTTTAGTCATTATTTGCTGTTTGTTAGATATTGTGCCAAGTTGTTCATATGCATTTCCCCATTAATGTTCATAACAGACTTATATGGTACTGCCAGACACCCTAATCTACAAATGAAGGAAAGCAGGTGTAGTAAGGCAAAGACACACAAACTTGATCTATGTCAGAAGGGTATTCAAAGTTCACTATTTTAAAATAAAAAATTATTTTTATTGTCTTTTTTCATTATTTTTTAAAATTTTGTATTGGAGTATAGCTGAGTAACAACAGTGTGATAGTTTCAGATGGATGGCAAAGGGACTCAGCCGTACACATACGTGTATCCATTCTCCCTCAAACTCCACTCACATCCAGGCTGCCACAGACTATTGAGAAGGGTTCCCTGTGCTATAAACTAGGTCCTTGACTCAATCTTCACTTTTAATCCCAGAAATACTACACTTTGAAGAAGATAGTGTCTGAAATATAGCAAGATAGAAACAACAATAAAAACTTCCTTATTTTTATTTTGTTCCTGCTCACCTGGAAAGCATCAAAGAGCCTGCATTTTCTGTTATTCAGTCATTCTATTGTGTGCAGCTCTTTGAGATCCCAGGGACTGCAGCATGCCAGGCTTCCCTGTCCTTCATTCGAGTCAATGATGCCATCCAATGATCTCATCCTCTGTCACCCCCTTTTCCTCTTGCCCTCATTCTTTCTCAGCATCAGAAACTTTTCCAATGAGTCAGCTCTTTGCATCAGATGGCCAAATTATTAGAAGTTTAGCTTCAGCATCAGTACTTCCAGTTTATTCAGGGTTGATTTCCTTTAGCATTAACTGGTTTGATATCGTTGCAGTCCAAGGGACTCTCAAGAATCTTCTCCAACACCATAGTCCAAAAGCATCAATTGTTGGGCACTCAGCCTTCTTTATGGTCCAACTCTCACATCCATACATGACTACGGGAAAAACCATAGCTTTGACTATATGGACCTTTATCATCAAAGTGATGTCTCTGCTTTTTAATACACTGTCTAGGTTTGTCATAGGTTTTCTTTCAAGGAACAAACATATTTTAATTTCATGGCTACAATCACCATCTGCAATGGTTTTAGAGACCAAGAAAATAAAGCCTGTATTTAGCAGAAACAAACAATGGAAATTTGCAAGTAAAGTTCCTAAGAACATTTATTAAGGCAAGTGTGAAAGGGAAACTTTATTTTGATCTTAGAAATCCTGACCTAGTTTTGTCAGAGGGAATGTTTCCATTTCATTCAGGAGCATTTGATAATCTATGTCAACCTATGAAGCCCATAGATTAACAGAAAAATAATTAGAAATATCCTATCTCTTTTGCTTATTATAGCAAGAAGACATAAGAAAGCCTTCCTAAATCAATGCAAAGAAATAGAGGAAAACGAATGAGAAAGATCTCTTCAAGAAAATTAGAGATACCAAAGGAACATTTCATGCAAAGTTGGGCTCAGTAAAGGACAGAAATGGTATGGACCTAGCAAAAACAGAAGATAGTAAGAAGAGGTGACAAGAATACACAGAACTACACAAAAAAGATCTTAATAACCCAGATAACCAACCACAAGTCAATCCTAAAGGAAATCAGTCCTGAATATTCCTTGGAAGGACTGATGCTTAGGCTGAAACTCCAATACTCTGGCCACCTGATGTGAAGAACTGACTCATTGGAAAAGACTCTGATGCTGGGAAAGATTGAAGGTGGGAGGAGAAGGGGACGGGCATGAGACAGTTGGATGGCATCACTGACTCGATGGACATGCGTTTGAGTAAACTTCAGGAGTTGGTGATGGACAGAGAGGCCTGGCGTGCTGCAGTCCATGGGGTCATAAAGAGTCAGACTGAACTGTACTGAACCACGATATTGTGATCATTCACCTAGGGCCAGATATCTTGATGTGCTAAGTCAAGTGGGCTTTAGGAAGCATCCCTACAAACAAAGCTAGTGAAGGTAATGAAATTCCAGCTGTTATTTCAAATCCTAAAAGATGATGCTGTGAAAGTGCTACAGTCAATGTGACAGCAAACATGAACAACTTAGTAGTAATCACAGGGCTCTAAAAGATCAATTTTTACTCCAACCCCAAAGAAAGTCAGTGCCAAAGAATTTTTAGACTACCACACAACCACACTCATTTCACATGCTAGCAAAGCAATGCTCAAAAATTCTCCAAGCTAGGCTTCAACAGTACGTGAACTGAGAACTTCCAGATGTTCAAATTGGATTTAGAAAAGGCCAGAGATACGATTGCCAAAATCAGTCGGATCATGTAAAAAGCAAGAGAGTTCCAAAAGAACATCTACTTCTGCTTCACTGAATACGCCAAAGCCTTTGACTGTGTGAATCACAACAAACTGTGAAAAATCCTTGAAGAGAGGGGAATATCAGACAACCTCACCTGCCTCCTGAGAAATCTGTGTGTTGGTCAAAAAGCAACAGTTAGAACTGCACATGGAAAAATGGACTGGTTCAAAATTGGGAAAAGAGTATGTCAAGGCTGTATATTGTCATCTTGCTTATTTAACTTATACAGAGTGCATCATGTGAAATACCAGGCTGGATGAAGCACAAGCTGGAATCAAGATTGCTGGGAGAAATATCAATAATGTCTGAAATGCAAATAGCACCAACCTTATGGCAGAAAGCAAAGAGGAAAATGAAAAAGCTAGAATGAAAAGCTTGCTTAAAATGAAACATTCAAAAAACTAAAAATGAAAAAGCTAGAATGAAAAGCTTGCTTAAAATGCAACATTCAAAAAACTAAGATCATGGCATCTGGTCCCATCACTTCATGGCAAATAGATGGGGAAACAGTGAAAACAGTGACAGACTTTAGTTTTGGGGGCTCCAAAATCACTGCAGATGCTGACTGAAGCCATGAAATTAAAAGGTGGTTGCTCCTTGGAAGAAAAGCTATGCCAAACCTAGACAACATTATTAAAAACCAGAGATACCACTTTGCCAACAAAGGTCCATATAGTTAAAGGTATGGTTTTTCCAGTAGTCATGTATGGATGTGAAACTATAAAGAGCTGACTATAAATAAGCCAACTTGAGTACCAAAGAATTGTTGCTTTTGAACTGTGGTGTTCGAGAAGACTCTTGAGAGTCCTTTGGACTGCAAGGAGATCCAACCAGTTCATCCTAAAGGAGATCAGTTCTGGGTGTTCATTGGAAGGACTGATGTTGAAGCTGAAACCAATACTTTGGCCGCCTAATGCAGAGAGCTGATTCATTTGAAAAGACCCTGATGCTGGGAAAGATTGAGGGCAGGAGGAGAAGAGGGTAACAGAGGATGAGATGGTTGGATGGCATTACCAACTCAATGGACATGAGTCTGAGCAAGCTCTGGGAGATGGTGAAGGACAGGGAGGACTGACGCGCTGCATTTAATGGAGTTGCAAAGTCAGACACGACAGAGTGACTGAACAAGAACAATATTTTATTATCAGTAAACACTCATCTTGATAAGTTTATCACTACTGTGACTTTTAAATTCTACTCCTAAACACTGTGATTCTACTCCTAAACACA
Organism: Cephalophus harveyi; assembly: GCA_006410635.1. Taxonomy (NCBI): domain Eukaryota; kingdom Metazoa; phylum Chordata; class Mammalia; order Artiodactyla; family Bovidae; genus Cephalophus; species Cephalophus harveyi. The sequence continues at coordinate 87,563 of SJYT01069761.1, forward strand.
TTATCAAGTCATATGTTCAATTTTTATTTTGGTGGTAAAAACAAGTTATATTTCTAATTACACATTTTTTGCCATCAAAAATTTAGTTTCTTTCGATCTTGGCTATTTGGACTGCAGGCTATATGCCTAGACAGGGTTACAAAGGCACAATTTTTTTTTTTTTAATTTATACTGTTGATCACCTTTGACCACATATGTGTGTGTGTGTGTGTGTGTGTGTGTGTATGTGTGAAGTTGCTTAGTCATGTCCGACTCTTTGCAACCCCATGGACTGTAGCCCGTCAGACTCCTCTGTCCATGGGGTTCTCCAGGCAAGAATACTGGAGTGGGTTGCCATTTCCTTCTCCAGAGGATCTTTCCAACCCAGGGATCAAACCCAGGTCTCCTACATTATAGGCAGATGCTTTATCCTCTGAGCTACCAGGGAAGCCAAATGCATATATGCCATTTCTTAAATTTCAGCTACTTCAGATATTAAATATTTCACATAAAAATGATCATATATCCCAGGAATGAATTCCCAAAAGTCATTCATACTGCTCAGTATTTTGATTTTAAGTAAACTACAATAGAAATTTTCTATGAATATTTGAATTATTAACTACTGGTAACACATCAGCTTTTTTTTTTTTTTTTGGTAAGGGAAACTAACCTAACATTAATTGAGCACCTACTTGTATGTCTGGCTTCGGCAAGGAGTTTTCATTGAGATTATTCCATTTCATCCCCATACCAACTTGATGAAGTAGGTATCATCCTCATTTTTGTCAGAAGAGGACTATGAAGCTCAGAAAGGTTACAGAGTTTGTCCAGTTACACACTTAGTAACAGAGAGAGCAGGGGCTGAGTTTCACACTCAAGGGACCTCTGCAATCTCTCAGGAGGGATGGGAGAGCCAAAGCTGCTGCAGCCCTTCTTACTTTTCCTACCTGAGAACCAAGATGTTACTGAGAGAAGGACCCTGTTCTTTCCCACAGATACCTCTCCACCTGGGAGGATGCAGCCTGTTGAAAATAGCAGGGACAAGGCCTCCAGCAGTAAGGGTGCATGCTTTGGGAAGGTTATGCCTTGTTCACAGCTGATGTAGGAGGGAGCTACTTGGGGTGGAGCAAACCGGGACAATGGCTAGAGTGGGCAGGCTAAACAGGCCCCTTCTGAGTGGAGCAGATATGAGAACATAACGTTTGGAGCAGGCAGCAGTCACAGGCACAATCACCACCATTCTCCATCTGCTCATTGGTGTTTGTGATCCAACAGGGATTTTAAATTGGGAGAGCAGATGAGTGTGAGCTTTGCATATCTCAAGACTGTCATCTCACTCATTCTATTGTCTCCAAAGCCCATGGCCACCAGTTCCTGCAGGAAAGAGCAGAGTGTTCCCATCATCACATCCAGAGTGACTTTGCCCAGGACGTACTGCCCCTGCCCTGATGTGTGGGTGAGCAACGGATCATTGACACTCTGTCAGGTCAGCCAGGGTACAAGCATTTTCTGGCAACCTGGCTTCCTGCTTTTCATCCTGCTTTATAACCACCATCTGTCCATCCTTATTCGAAACCTTTGTCTTGATGTCCTGAAGAGGCAGCTGGCTGAGGAGCCAGTCTGGCAGCTGCAGGAACAGCAACTCTTCCTCCTGCATGAAGCTTGGCTTCCTGAGCAGCCCTGAGGAAGATCCACCCTTTGGGAGGCCAGAGATCTTCCTGGCTACTCTAGGGGAGCCTTCATCTTGGTCTCCTTCTTCTCTTCTCATGGCTTCTCTTTCATTTTCCCAGGAGGCATGTCACCTCCAAGTCCTCTTCCTTAAAAAAGCCAGCTCAAGTGGGTCAGCTGCCATGGTCTTCCCAGGTGGCTCAATTGGTAAAGAATCTGCCTGCAATGCAGCTTTGATCCCTGGTTGGGAAGATTCCCTGGAGAAGAAAATGGCAACCCACTCCAATATTCTTGTCTAGAAAATTTCAAAGACAGAGGAATCTGGCAGGCTACAGTCTCTTGGGTTGCAAAGAGTCAGATACAACTTAGTGATTAAACCACCATCACATGGGCCAACGGTAGCTGCACAGGCATATATTGAGCGTCATTACTCAGCCTAAGGTCATCAATAAAATCATACTTCTACCTGCACAGGACTGGTTTTGTTTTTTCATCTGACTCCCTATACTTTTTTGCTTTTCTTGTAGTGAGAGGGCCCCATGTCCAACACATCCACGGTCATATCCCAGCTCCCCTATTATTTCATCATTTTTGCTACTCCTTGCTCAAAGTTGGAGTGGGATTGAATCATTTCTAAGGACTCCCAGTTCCATCCATGGCCCTCTTCCTGTTGGCCATTCACACTTTTTCAACACGGAACACCAAGTTGGGCTCCCTGTGCTTCCCACTAGTTATCTATTTTATACACGGTAGTACATATATATGTCAATGATACTCTCAAAATTCATCCCACCTTTCTCTTTGCCCCCTCCATGTCCATTTGTCCATTCTCTACATCTATATCTCTATTCCTGCCCTGTTAATAGGTTCATCTGTACCATTTTTCTAGACTTCACACATATGAGTTAATATGCAATATTTGTTTTTCTTTTTCTGACTTTCTTCACTCTGTATGACAGACTCTAGGTCCAAGCATGATTGTGACCACTGGTTACACAAATTTATGATAGCAGTAGGTAATTAATTGAATCCATTATAGCAGCATATATTTCCAAAGAATATATTTTATAAGTAAAAATCTCTTAATGTTAATAATTATATTGATAAGTAATAAGCAAGCAATAGGAATTATAGAAATAAAAATATTTATTAAGAAAATGACACACAAAGCCTATATGCTTAAAACAATAAGGTCCTTTAGGCTCACATGTATATGGGTTGGCTAGAGGATCACCTAGTCTCTAAGGGCCCAGAGATACCCACTTGGACATCTGTATTTAGCAGCAGGCAACTAGGTGGTTCTGTTTGTCCTGACTGGACTGTAAATTATGAGTATTTTTTTCTTTTTTTTTATTGTCTAGCAGGTTGGCTCAAATTTACTTGTTCTCAGAGTACAGTTAGAGAAACAAAAGTGAGAACACATGCATTCAAGGACTCTTGATGTCTTGTTTGGAAATGGAATACTGGCATTTCTTTCATACTCTATTGACCACAGCAAATCACAAAGCCAGCACACATTTAAAGGTTCATGAAATAAGGTCCAACTCTTCTAAAGTTACAATGCCATGTTATATGTTATCAAAGGAATAGTCACAAGGACGTAAACATTGAAAAAAATTGAATTTTTTTTCATTAATTTTTTTTTGTTTGTTTGTTTGTTAATCTTTGAAGATAAAAAGCAAACTTGTCTCTGACAATCTTAACAATTTTATGTATGTATGTTTTTTATTTCTGTGTTATTTAAAAAAATTATATAGTTTTTTTGGGATATTTTATTAATAGTTTAGTAATAACAAAGGTCCGTCTAGTCAAGGCTATAGTTTTTCCAGTGGTCATGTATGGATATGAGAGTTGGACTGTGAAGAAAGCTGAGCACCGAAGAATTGATGCTTTTGAACTGTGGTGTTGGAGAAGACTCTTGACTGCAAGCAGATCCAACCAGTCCATCCTGAAGGAGATCAGTCCTGGGTGTTCATTGGAAGGACTGATCCTGAAATTGAAGCTCCAATACTTTGGCCATCTCATGCAAAGAGTTTACTCATTGGAAAAGACCCTGATGCTACGAGGGATTGGGGTCAGGAGGAGCAGGGGAAGATTGAGGATGAGATGGCTGGATGGCATCACTGACTCGATGGACTTTAGTTTGTGTGAACTCTGGGAGTTGGTGATGGCCAGGGAGGCCTGGCATACTATGATTCGTGGGGTCACAAAGAGTCGGACACAACTGAGTGACTGAACTGAACTGAACTGAACTGAATAGTCAAGTCTGATGCTTATCTACTTGAACTTTTAGTCTCTCAGTCATGTCCGACTCTTTGTTACCCAGTGGGCTGCAGCCTGCCAGGCTCATCTGTCCATGGAATTCTCTAGGCAACAATACTGGAGTGTGTAGTCATTCTCTTCTACAGGGGGTCTTCCTGACCCAGGGATTGAACCCAGCTCTCCATGTTGCAGTCAGATTCTTTACTGTCTGAGTCATCAGGGTCTATTTAATTGGCTGCTATTATTATTTTCCTAAAAATTAGCATATCTATATTCTTATATAATAATAATTTAGCTTCATCTCATAAGTTTTGAGAAGATAAAACTTTGTATATTTAAGTATAAAGATTTTCTAATTTAAAGTATGGGTTCTTTCACTTTTGGTATAAATTATTTATTCAGGTCAGTTCAGTTCAGTTCAGCTGCTCAGTCGTGTCTGACTCTTTGCAACCCATGAATTCCAGCATGCTAGGCCTCCCTGTCCATCACCAACTCCCGGAGTTCACTCAAACTCACATCCATTGAGTCAGTGATGCCATCCAGTCATCTCATCCTCTGTCGTCCCATTTTCCTCCTGCCCCCAATCCCTCCCAGCATCAGAGTCCTTTCCAATGAGTCAACTCTTCGCATGAGGTGGCCAAAGTACTGGAGTTCAGGATTAGCATCATTCCTTCCAAAGAACACCCAGAGTTATCTCCTTTAGAATGGACTGGTTGAATCTCCTTGCAGTTCAAGGGACTCTCAAGAGTATTCTCCAACACCACAATTCAAAAGCATCAATTCTTCAGTGCACAGCTTTCTTCACGGTCCAACTCTCACATCCATACATGACCACTGGAAAAACCATAGCCTTGACTAGATGGACCTTAGTCGGCAAAGTAATGTCTCTGCTTTTGAATATGCTATCTAGGTTGGTCATAACTTTTCTTCCAAGGAGTAAGCGTCTTTTAATTTCATGGCTGCAATCACCATCTGCAGTGATTTTGGAGCCCAGAACAATAAAGTCGGACACTGTTTCCACTGTTTCCCCATCTATTTGCCGTGAAGTGATGGGACCAGATGCCATGATCTTCGTTTTCTGAATGTTGAGCTTTAAGCCAACATTTTCACTCTCTTCTTTCACTTTCATCAAGAGACTTTTTAGTTCCTCTTCACTTTCTGCTATAAGGGTGGTGTCATCTGCATATCTGGGGTTATTGATATTTCTCCCGGCAATCTTGATTCCAGCTTGTGCTTCTTCCAGGCCAGCGTTTCTCATGATGTCCTCTGCATAGAAGTTAAATAAGCAGGGTGACAATATACAGCCTTGACGTACTCCTTTTCCTATTTGGAAGCAGTCTGTTGTTCCATGTCCAGTTCTAACTGTTGTTTCCTGACCTGCATATAGGTTTCTCAAGAGGCAGGTCAGGTGGTATTCCCATCTCTTTCAGAATTTTCCACAGTTTATTGTGATCCACACAGTCAAAGGTTTGGCGTAGTCAATAAAGCAGAAATAGATGTTTTTCTGGAATTCTCTTGTTTTTTCGATGATCTATGGATTTTGTCAATTTATCTCTGGTTCTTCTGCCTTTTCTAAATCCAGCTTGAATAACTGGAAGTTCATGCTTCACATATTGTTGAGCCTGACTTGGAGAGTTTTGGGCATTACTTTACTAGCGTATGAGATGAGTACAATTGTGAGGTAGTTTGAGCATTCTTTGGCATTGCCTTTCTTTGGGATTGGAAGGAAAACTGACCTTTTCCAGTCCTGTGGCCACTGCTGAGTTTTCCAAATTTGCTGGCATATTGAGTGCAGCACTTTCACAGCATCATCTTTCAGGATTTGAAATAGCTCAACTGGAATTCCATCACCTCCACTAGCTTTGTTCATAGTGATGCTTTCTAAGGCCCACTTGACTTCACATTTCAGGATGTCTGCCTCTAGATGAGTGATCACACCATCATGATTATCTTGGTTGTGAAGATTTTTTTTTGTATAGTCCTTCTGTGTATTCTTGCCATCTCTTCTTAACATTTTCTGCTTCTGTTAGGTCCATATTATTTCTGTCCTTTATCGAGCCCATCTTTGAAATGTTCCCTTGGTATCTCTAATTTTCTTGAAGAGATCTCTTGTCTTTCCCATTCTATTGTTTTCCTCTATTTCTTTGCATTGATCACTGAAGAAGGCTTTCTTAGCTCTCCTTGCTATTCTTTGGAACTCTACATTCAAATGGGTATATCTTTCCTTTTCTCCTTTGCTTTTCACTTCTCTTTTTTTCTCAGCTATTTGTAAGGCCTCCTCAGACAACCATTTTGCTTTTTTTGCATTTCTTTTCCATGGGGAAGGTCTTGATCCCTGTCTCCTGTACAATATCACAAACCTTTGTCCATAGTTCATCAGGCACTCTATCTATAAGATCTAGGCCCTTAAAATCTATTTCTCACTTCCACTGTATAATCATAAGGGATTTGATTTAGGTCATACCTAAATAGTCTAGTGGTTTTCCCTACTTTCTTCAATTTCATTCTGAATTTGACAATAAGGAGTTCATGATCTGAGCCACAGTCAGCTCCTCGTCTTGTTTTTGCTGACTGTATAGAGCTTCTCCATCTTTGGTTGTAAAGAATATAATCAATCTGATTTCAGTGTTGACCATCTGGTGATGTTCATGTGTAGGGTCTTCTCTTGTGTTGTTGGAAGAGGGTGTTTGTTATGACCAGTGCATTCTCTTGGCAAAACTGTATCAGCCTTTGCCCTGCTTCATTCCATATTCCAATGCCAAATTTGCCTGTTACTCCAGGTATTTCTTGACTTCCTACTTTTGCATTCCAGTCCCCTATAATGAAAAGGACATCTTTTTTGGGTATTAGTTCTAAAAGGTCTTGTAGGTCTTCATAGAACCATTCAACTTCAGCTTCTTCAACATTACTGATTGGGGCATAGACTTGGATTTAGTGTGTTTTAAATTTTTAAAAATGTATTTGAAATATCTAAACTTTTAGATATATTTTCTAGCATAATAGCATATTGTCCAGAGAAGGTAAATGGAATCTTAATATAGATGATTCACACTGCAGTCCATAGAGTCAGAAAGAGTAGGACACAGCTGGACCACTGAACAACAGCAAATGTACTATTGAAGTAAGTCAGACAGGCACAAAATAATACATACTTATGCTTCCATTCATATATAAAATTCAAAGCAAGCCAAACTATTGCTTATCCTCGGAGGGTATATAGTGACCAAGTGAAGGCAAAATGGAGATTTTGACAGTGCTGGTGATATTTTCCTTCTTGATCAAGGTTCTACTTGCAATTGGTAATTTGTGAAAATTCATTAAGCTGTTTATACTTGTAATTTATGCACATTTTAGTACACTTGTTATACTTCAGTTAGAAGTTAGAAATCTCAATGAACTTGTTTATAGCAGATTAGATAGAGCTGAGGAGAGGATTAGTAAAATAAATATGAATTTAAGGAATTATGAGTTTACAGCATAGAGATTAAAAGAGGTAAAATTATGAATAAGAGTTTACAAGATATGTAGAAGAAAATGAGAATGCTACAATTACACATTCATCCTTCTAATGTATCTTTGCCACTCCTCTCATCAGAGCAAAGAGTCTAGTCCCTTAAGGCTTGAATCTGGTATGGCCCTGGGACACTCTTTGACCAATAGAATGTGGTATAAAAGATACTGTTTTTATTTTCAAGTCTACTATTGAAAAGCCTTGCAATCTAGTAGCCCCTAAACTGCAAGCAGCTGCTTGGTCAACGTGTCACACTTCCACAGACTTAGTAAGAAGACAATCAGACCAAATGGTTTTAGAAAGTTTATTATGTTTAGTAGAGCAGGCAGCTTGAACTTCTTGTTTTCATTATTTCTCTTAACTTCCAAGTTCCACAGGGGTAATTCCCTGGTGGCTCAGAGGTTAAAGCGTCTGCCTGCAATGCAGGAGACCTGGGTTTGATCCCTGGGTCGGGAAGATCCCCTAGAGAAGGAAATGGCAACCCACAGCCTGGAGAATCCCATGGATGGAGGACCCTGATGGGCTGCAGTCCACCAGGTCGCAAAGAGTCGGACACGACTGAGCGACTTCACTTTCACTTTCAGGGGAGTTCTAAACACACAGCTGATATGTGTTCAGCTTTGGAACCACAAGGATAGGAAACACCCAATCTCATAAGGTGATGCTAAAAACGTGCCTAAAGTTTGCTTCAAAGGAGATACTGTTTGTATTATGCTAGACTGTAAGGAAGTCTTCCATGATAACAAAGTACTAAGTTGCTATAACTCCTTTTACAAATATTCTTAAATTGTCCATAAATGCCTAGCCATGTAGAAACATAAGGGATTCGTGGGGAATTGTCTTTAAACAGCAACTTCTGAATGCTTCTACAATCATTTAAAAAAGACTAGCCTAACATCTAGAGGATGAAAACGTATGTGGAAAATCAGAATCCATTCCATCTAAGGACTGTTATAAACAAGTGGAAGAAACTCTCAGTTGAATTCAGCTCAAATTGCTGACTCACATATTTTGAGTAAATAATAAACTAAGTTTGGAGATGATTTGTTCTAATGTTGGTGACCTATTATTGTATCTACATAAGGTTCAATAACTGAAACAAAGTTGTTAAGAATCATGAAAGAAAATATCTCAAAGTGTAGCTGGCTACTTCAAAGAACAAGAAAGAAAAAGTCCGACTCTTGCGATCCCATGAACTATAGCCTGAATTTTAGCCTGCCATGCTCCTCTGTCCATGGGATTCTCCAAGCAAGAATACTGGAGTGGGTTGCCATTTCCTTCTCCAGGGCAACTTTCCCGACCTAAGAATTGAATGCAGGTCTCCCGCATTGCAGGAAGATGCTTTACCGTTTGAGCTACACGGTTGTTTGGTACAAAATGTTTATCGATAATCTCATTCTTCTTCTAGAACAATTTTTGTAAAGATAGTTTTTAAAAGCTATTTAGCAGGAAAAAAAAATTATCCCTGTAAATAAAACATTTAGCCAGTTGTTCTTTATTATAAGTGGTTAAAACTAATGAAACCCATTTTTATAGGCATCACTATATATTAAATTTTTTTTTTCTTTCATTAAGATTTTGTGCCAATGAGAAGTGTCATTAAGATATACCTACTTATGCTGGTTAATAGTACCTACATTTGTTTGATGTGGACCTGGTCAGTTCAACTGTGATTTTTTTGTTTTCTTTTGTTTGTGGTGGAATGAAGCAGAATATCCAAATCTTATCATTATAGAGATTGTTCTTTCATTTATTCAACAACCATGCACTGTTCACAGTGAGTAAGTTATATCAGATGAAAAATGAAGAGCTCAGAAGGCCCTCTTATGCCTTTGTCATCTTGCCTTCACTATACTTCTCTTCAGTCATTCTGTCCCTACTATGTTAGCCTCCTTGCTGTCCTTCAGTGACAGAAGTTTGTCCCTGTTTCCTGGAAAGTTCTTTTTCAACATAACTGTATGCCAGGCTTTCTTTTGTCTTTTTCAGCCCTTTGGTCAAATGTCATTCTATTAGCAACTCATTCCTTCACCAACTGCATCCCTCCCTATGACAATTTCATATTTTCCCCCACAGCACTTATCATCATTAACAGATAATTTTGAAAAACAGTATTATTTGCTGTCCTTGTTCTCCCTTATCTTTCTTCCTGAAACCAAACTTCAAAAAGACATGGGTTTTTGTTTTGATTACTATAATGTTCTTAGGACTTGGAACAGTTCCTAATCATAGCAGGTACACAAATATGATTTTTGAATGAATGGATATATGAACTAACAGTGCACAGTGAAATCAGCCTTTGATTTCAAAAACGGAAACCCCAGTACTGTGGTGACTTATAATAAAGTTTTATTTATTGCATTGGCTAAATACCCCAATCTCATTCTAGGAGTTGATGGAACCTTCACCATCACCATTGCCTTTCAGGGATTAAGCCAACTTCACACAGTTTCTTAAATTCTCCCACTCAAAAATGATAAATAGAAAACTCAGTCACATTTCAATGTTCCTGGAAGACAGTTTTTAGCTACCTGTGCTAAAGAAGGCAGGCTGTGATAATGGCAGAGATCATATTTGTATACAGTGGTTAAGGAAGATCTCCTAGAGAGAATAACAGTTGAACTGAGCTCAGATTTCTTTCTAGAGGCCATCAACTACGGTGTTCTAAGACATGATTTAGATCCCAGTTCTATGTTATCTGCCAAAAATTAATAGCACTAACCTTATTTCTTAGTATTATGGCATTAAGTGAGATATTTCATAGGCATAACTTAGCACAGGATCTATAAATTAATAAATACTCAAAAATGCTATTATTAATATCATTATCACTGACATTTATAGTCTTTTTGAATTAAACAGTAAGTCTTTCTTCAAACAGTGAAATATAAAAACATATCTAAAGGGATGGATATTTTTCATAAAGAGGAGCATTCATGATTGTAGGACCCTCTCAAAAGAGGTAAGCTTTGAATCATGTTTGGTTGAAACACTGGCTACACACTAATTTGTATGAAAGGTGGATAATGCTCTTGAAATCAGAGCAATGATGGGAGCCCACATGGAATATATTGAAACAAGTTATTTATCAAACACTGAGCAAATAAACCCTGCCAGAAATAGAGGGTCAAATTTGTATTCAATATTTATGTTTTAAAACTCACCTACCACCAACAGTATCCAGAGATATTTGTAGAAATATATTGCTCAGTAATAACAGTTAATGCCAGAGATAGAGAAGATTAACAAAGCATTAATCTCAATTACTTTGAAGTAGAAGACAAGTTTTCAAAAAGGTAGTCATGCACAAGCATGTGCTATAAGCTAGAATACTTTAAAAAAGATTGATATGGTAATATCAATAATTGTACAATGCTAAAATACTGACTACTAAGGAGGAGGAAAAATTACTGGTATTGTATTACGGGAGGAAAGCTTGGTGAAGATAGTTTGGAGGAAATTTTGACATGATGCATTTAGACTGGAGAAGGGTGACAATGAATTCATACACAAAAACAAATAAATAGAAGCAGTTAAACTCTCTGTACTGTTCTGTACCTCCCATATTGTTTTATCCTCAATAAGGAAAGTTTAAGATAATTAAGCATGTTGGTTAAACACATACTATTCATTAATAGAGTAATTACCATAGATTTCCACAGTAAGATAAGAGTGTATATCTTAATACTCGATTTATTATGCAAAAACATTATGTTCTTTAACTCCTTATTATAACTCATGAGGATTGCTAGAATTTAGCTTTTAGAATTACTGGAAAGCCTACTTGAAGTTATGCTGTGCAAAAAAGAGTTAAGAAGATAGAGGAATACGATTGAATACGGTTGCTTATCATCATATGATACCAATTAGTATTTCACTAACACTGATTATTAAGGAGCACAGTGTGACTTACATTTCCATTTTCACTTAACATGTTTTCTTTAGGTATTTAGTTGTTCACGGGTATGAGAATTTATTTTGCTATTCACTGAGATCTCAGTTGGAGCTCTGACATTCCTGACTTATCAGAGCTTTTTCCACTTCAAGAAAAAAAAAATTACCATTCCTCAAGGCACTAAATTACTTTTAGTATTACAATTGCTAGTCCTTTGTCTCTCCTTGATCCTCTGACATTTTTTTCATGTCTCCTCTTGTAGTGCACTTGAGCAGAGCTATTTTGATTAAATAACTCCCCAGAGGACTGATTATAATACAATAGTCTTCCAAACAGGTTATTCTTGAGTACATATTGCCATTATGCAGTGCAGATATAGCATCAGTATTTCATAAATGCATGTTTCTATGAAATCTGCCAAGTAGATGAATATCTCTTTCATTGTTCCTGACATCATTGAATTATAAATAATAAAGTGAAGCTCAAATTGTTTATTTGCAATGGAAGAGCTCTGAGAAAAATTTCAGTTATCAATGATATAGTAACCTCTAGCGGAGAAGGCAATGGCACCCCACTCCAGTACTCTTGCCTGGAAAATCCCATGGACGGAGGAGCCTGGTGGGCTGCAGTCCATGGGGTCGCTAAGAGTCAGACACGACTGAGCGACTTCACTTTCATTTCTCACTTTCATGCATTGGAGAAGGAAATGGTAACCCACTCCAGTGTTCTTGCCTGGAGAATCCCAGGGACGGGGGAGCCTGGTGGGCTACCGTCTATGGGGTCGCACAGAGTCGGACACGACTGAAGCGACTTAGCAGCAGCAGCAGCAGCAGCAGTAACCTCTAGAAAAGACAGGAACTTTAAAATTACAGTGAACACTATCTGAAATAATTCCTCTTAAATTGGGCAATTGCTCCAAATTGCCATACATCAACTCTCCATATCCAATAGAGTTAAAATGAATGGTGAGTACATACTTATTCGTACTTTTCTTTTTTTCCAGAACCAATCTGCATCAGTGTTTTGAAGTTAAGATAGTATTAGATGGGTGAAGCAATTACTAACTAGCATGGTTTGACCAAGGCAGACTCTTCACTACTAGTTAGAGTCTTTATTCTTCTGAGAAAGTGGTTACAACAGTTCCTAGAAATAGTATTCTTCCTTTCTTATTTCAAATGATCACTTTCATTGCACATGGAAAACTTCAAACATTAAACAAAATATGAGACAATTTAAATCTTAAGAATTGGACTTCTTAAGTAAAATAAAGTCAAAAGTAGAATTTTTATCAGTGTGATTAATTATTCTCTTCCACCTTTTCATGTAGTTAGCATTTTAGTGGAGACCATTGTATGTTAAATCTTCAAGGCATTAAATGAAAGGCCAATGAAGCCTGATTCAGTTTGAAAGTTCCCAGACTCAGAAAAACTAAAAATTCTTGACATGTTAAAAAGTAAGGAAAACTACAAAGTTTCGGTTATGTAAGAAGATAAGTCATGGAGATCTAATGGACAACAATGTGACCATATTAACAATGTTGTACTGTACCCTTGAAATCTGCTAAGGGAGTAGATCAAAATTTTATCACTGCACACACAAAAAATAGGAAAATAGTAACTATGTGAACTTAGGGGTATGTTAATTAGCTGAGTAGTGTGAATATTTTACAATATATATAGTATATCAAATCATCAAGTTGTACACTTAAATATATACAGTGTTTGCTGCTGCTACTGCTAAGTCGCTTCAGTCGTTTCCTACTCTGTGCAACCCCATAGAGGGCAACCCACCAGGCTCCCCGTCCCTAGGATTCTCCAGCCAAGAACACTGGAGTGGGTTGCCATTTCCTTCTCCAATGCATGAAAGTGAAAAGTGAAAGTGAAGTCGCTCAGTCGTGTCCGACTCTTAGCGACCCCATGGACTGTAGCCCACCAGGCTCCTCCATCCATGGGATTTTCTAGGCAAGATCACAGAGTGGAACTGTCCATTATACCTCGGTAAAGCTAGAAAAAAATTTTAAAGTAAGCAAAGCTGTAAATCAAAGTGCAAAAAACCTATTTCATTGAGGAACAGACCACTCAGAAACTTTGCATATGTTCAAAAAACGCTTTACTAAAAAAAAAGAAAAAAAGAAAAGTCTTGTATTCTTTTTAGGTTATTAATTTGAGCACAGTCTGGTTGCTAATTTAATTTTGAGAGATTTAGTATATTTTGGAGAGGTTAGGAACTTTTGTGTTCAATGGTATTTGGCTCTGTAGGAGGATATTTTACCTGCTGAGCCATCCATGAGGAAGCCCCTAGGAACTTATATTTGTTTATTTTATATCTCCTTCTTGTGTTAGGACTAAGAGTAGAAACCAAAGAGAATGACAACAGAATCGTAGAGCCAGCTGAAGGAAATAAAAACCTATTTTCTAGTATTTAGTCAATTAACGGAGAAGGCAATAGCAAGCCACTCCAGTACTCTTGCCTAGAAAATCCCATGGATGGAGGAGCCTGGTAGGCTGCAGTCCATGGGGTCGCTAGGAGTCGGTCGCGAGTGAGCGACTTCACTTTCACTTTTCGCTTTCACACAATGGAGAAGGAAATGGCAACCCACTCCAGTGTTCTTGCCTGGAGAATCCCAGGGACGGGGGAGCCTGTTGGGCTGCTGTCTATGGGGTCGCACAGAGTCGGACACGACTGAAGCGACTTAGCAGCAGCAGCAGCAGTCAATTAAAGGTAAAAGTAAAATTAGGTGGCTTATTTTCCTACTTTCACCTCCAAATAATAACTTAATTGTGGTTAGGTACCTATCTAGCATTTTTTTTCTGTATGGCAGGATATACTTATTAAATAATGCATTGGCAAACTTTTATGAACTTAGGGAAGGGTGCAAGCACTCTGATTTTCCCATTGAAATATATACCAAATACATTTAACTAAAACAATTGAAATATACACTTAGTTTCTAGAATTTCATGAACTGTAATTTTCTATTAACAATGAATAAGATCAATGGTAGTTTGGAGGAAGTAGTTGCTTCAAGGATAAAATTATTTTTGGGGGGGCAGAATTAAAATGATAGGCTGCTGTATCCTGACTCATCTCTACTGACGGAAAAATACTGTAACCGATTTACTTCACTTTCACCAATCCTTCCTCATTTTCCCTGTGATCCCACAGCTATTACGGTTTATTTTGGTTTGACCAGACAAGAATACTGAAAAAGAACATTTATTGTATATCTAAATTAAAGAAACTAGGGGTAGAAAGAGAAGCACTGTACCACTTGAGATATTTTTGCTCTCATAAAAGATAGAGGTGTTCATAAGGTCAAGTGTTGTTTTGGTTATAACTTCCAAGCATTCTAGCGACAAGAAAAAGTAAGTTCTATATTTTACTGTGCCTCTTAAAATTCTTCTCTTTTATTTTCTGCTATTCTATTTATAGCACTCTTGAAAATACAATAGACACACCAAAAAAACCAACTTTCACTTTTCTCTTGTCTGAATATAAAAATTCTGAATATTTTCATAAAATCTCTTATTATTTTTTCATTTTGCAGTCAGTCTTCATAAAATAAATATTGAAAAGTTATGCATAATATTGTATGCTTATACATTCTCATTGTAAATTCCATGTTACTTTTAATCTCAGATAAAATTACCCTAATAAAGTTTTGTTCTCTCTATGAAACATAATATACTATCATTAATTTTATGACATAAATATTTTAATATGCTAATATTGCAAACCCAGAGTATTCAAAAGTGTGGGTATTTATACCAGAACTGTGACTTCAAAATATTTAATCTTTTTGGGTGTAAAAAAATCTGTACCTTCAGATGGCCAAGAGGCACATGAAAAGATGCTCAACATCAATAATTATTAGAGAAATACAAAACAAAACTACAATGTGTTCTTGGATTATGGGAAACTTTTTTTAGCCAAGACACCAAAAGCACAATCCATTTTTCAACCAAGAGAAGCAACAAAAGCAAAAACAAAAAAGAAGAAGAGAAAGAGAGGGAAAATAAGAATGATTGTTCTTTAAAAGATACTGTTAAAAGAATGAAAATATGAAAACACCAACCGCTGACTGGGTGAAAATTTTTGCAAAGCATATATTGGATACATAAATTATATCTAAAATGTATAAAACTCATCAGCCACCACAGGACTAGTAAAGGTCAGTTTTCATTCCAATCCCAAAGAAAGGCAATGTCTAAGAATGTTCAAACTACTGCACAATTGCACTCATTTCACATGCTAGCAAAAAAGGCTCAACATTTTCCAAGTTAGGCTTCGACAGTATGTGAATCAAGAACTTCCAGATGTTCAAGCTGAATTTAGAAAAGGCAGAGGAACCAGAGATCAAATTGCCAACATCTGTTGGACCATCAAAAAAGCAAGAGAATTTCAGAACATTTACTTCTGCTTCACTGACTATGCTAAAGCCTTTGACTGTGTGGATCACAACAAACTCTGGAAAATTCTTAAAGAAATGGGAATGCCAGATTACCTTATTTGCCTCCTGAGAAACCTGTATGCAGGTCAAGAAGCAACACAACAGCAGTCTGGTTCAAATTTAGGAAAGGAGTATGTCAAGGCTGTTTATTGTCACCCTGCTTCAGTTCAGTTCAGTTCAGTCACTCAGTCGTGTCCGACTCTTTGCGACCCCATGAATCGCAGCACGCCAGGCCTCCCTGTCCATCACCAACTCCAAGAGGTCACTCAGACTCACGTCCATTGAGTCAGTGATGCCATCCAGCCATCTCATCCTCAGTCGTCCCCTTCTCCTCCTGCCCCCAATCCCTCCCAGCATCAGAGTCTTTTCCAATGAGTCAACTCTTCTAATGCGGTGGCCAAAGTACTGGAGTTTCAACTTTAGCATCATTCCCTCCAAAGAAATCCCAGGGCTGATCTCCTTCAGAATGGACTGGTTGGATCTCCTTGTAGTCCAAGGGACTCAAGAGTCTTCTCCAACACCACAGTTCAAAAGCATCAATTCTTTGGCACTCAGCCTTCTTCACAGTCCAACTCTCACATCCATACATGACTGCTGGAAAAACCAAAGCCTTGACTAGACAGACCTTAGTCAGCAAAGTAATGTCTCTGCTTTTGAATATACTATCTAGGTTGGTCATAACTTATACATCATGAGAAACATAACTTATACATCATGAGTACATCATGAGAAATGCTGTGCTGGAAGATGCACAATCTGGAATCAAGATTGCCAGGAGAAATATCAATAACCTCAGATATGCAGATGATACCATGTTGATAGCAGAGATTGAAGAAAAACTAAAAAACTTTTGATGAAAGTGAAAGAGGAAAATGAAAAAGCTGGCTTAAAACTCAACATTCAAAAAATGAAAATCATGGCATCCAGTCCCATCACTTCGGGACAAATAGTTGGGGAAAAATGGAAACAGTTACAAACTTTATCTTCTTAGATTCCAAAGCACTGCAGATGCTGACGGGAGCCATGACATTAAAAGATGCTTGCTACTTGGAAGAAAAGCTATGACAAACCTCGACAGCATATTAAAAAGCAGAGACATTACTTTGCAAACCAAGTTCTGTATAGTCAAAGCTATGGTTTTTTAGTAGTCTTTTATGAATGTGAGAGTTGGACCAAAGAGAAGACTGAGCACCAAAGAATTGATGTTTTTAAACTCTGGTGTTGGAGAAGACTCTTGAGAGTCCCCTGGACTTCAAGGAAATCAAACCAGTGCATCCTAAAGGAAATCAATCCTGAATATTCATTGGAAGGACTGATGCTGAAGCTGAAACTCCAATACTTTGGACACCTGATGCGAAAGCCATCTCTTTAGAAGAGACCCTGATGCTGGGAAAGACTGAAGATAGGAGAAGGGGATGACAGAGGATGAAATAAGTGGATGGCATCACCGACTCAACAGACATAAGTTTGAGCAAGCTCTGGGAAAAGATGAAGGATAGGGAAGCCTGGCATGCTCCATGGGGTTGCAAAGAATCAGATATAATTGAGTGACTGTACAAAGCAACAAAAATACTCAGTTTCAAAATCGCAAAGAATCAGATATAATTGAGTGACTGAACAAAACAACAAAAATACTCAGTCTCAAAAAAACTCAATAAAATGACAAAATATTTAATATTAATTTAATATTTACACAGAATCCTTACCAAAGGAAGCCCCAATATGTATTGGTTAGAATTTATTCAAAGAAGTAGTACACTATATTTAGGGAACTTCAGGTGGTTTGGGGATTCTCAGGTGGAGCTAGTAATAAAGAACTTGTCTGCTAATGCAGAAGAGTTAAGAGATGTGGGTTCAATCCCTGGGTTGGGAAGATTCCTTGGAGGAGGAACTGACAACCCATTTCAGTATTCTTGCCTGGAGAGTCCCATGGACAGAGGAGGCTAGCAGGCTACACTCTACATATCCTAGAGTCAGATATGACTGAAGTGACTTAGCACCCACACAAGAGGTTTTAATTTCTGTTTCTGTCATTTATATCTAAAATTTTAAAATATAATTTTACTTATTTCTTGTTGGCCTTTTAAAAGAAAAATGAGGCAAGTAAATTGATTTTCAAATAGCTTAGTTTTTAAAAAAAAAGATCTAGCTCATTAGTCAATAAGAGTTTACCAAATGTTTGATTTATATAAGATATATGTACTTCTATTAGGCAGTTTTAGAGACCAGGGTTAGATGGGAAAAATAAAACAAAACTTGATTTTCTTGAAACACTACAATACCACATTTATATTTGTTTATACAGCTTAATTAATCCCCTTTAGTTTTACTGCCAACATAAGCAGTTTATGTTGCAGTGGCCAAACACAAAGCAAGATATTTGGCAAAGCTACTAAGTACGGAATATTTTCTGCTCAAAGCTGGATATTTGATCAAAAGTCCTTTAAATTAAATCAGATTTTTTAAAATTGCCATTGTTTCCTTTTTTCATCAATTTTGCTTAAGTAAATTCTGGTCGTTTAGGAACACAAAATGCTGAATAGTTCCCAGCGTGTTATTTAGCACAGACCTTAAGCTTTTGGAAGGAGTTTTATTTTCTTATTGCAGATATAATCATGTTGATGCTATTTGTCATGGACCAAAACTGGACAGCTTAGTGTTTTAAAGCCAGGCCTTTCTATCAATCTTTCTGAAAGAACAATGAGATTAGCACTACAGGCTTCACATTATTGATTATTCTTAAATTTATGACTCCAAAAATCCAATGTGATAACATAGCCCAGTTTCACCAATCAAAAGGTTGAAGGAGAAAGGTTAACACTTTTATCAACTCACCAAATTTTGACATAGCCCAAGTACATATGTTAATTCTATATATTGTTTTTAAAAATTTTTAATATAGTTTGGATTTGGAGAACTATTAAATTATGATTTGTGTTTAGTTTTCTTTGTCTTTTGTTCAATTGTATTACTTTTCTCTTTATAACATAATGGTAAGAAAGAGTATCATAATACTACTCTATTTGGTATGAAAGTGAAAGTTGCTCAAGCATGTCTGACTTTATGCTATCCCATGGAATATACAGTCCATGGAATCCTCCAGGCAAGAATACTGGAGTGGGTAGCCTTTCCCTTCTCCAGAGGATCTTCCCAACCCAGGGATCAAACCCAGGTCTTCTGGTATTGCAGGCAGATTATTTAGCTGCTGAGCTAGCAGGGAAGCCCCTAAAATGTAGTTAAAACCCCATACAGATCAGTCTTCTCCCTGTTGCCCTCTGACAGATTCTGACTTGCACAGATGTCCATTGTAAAGTTATATTATGTGACTCGATTTAATTTGGTTTTCATTGAGTGATTCCAGTTTCACAGAAGTGCCATCATCCCTCCTTATCCTTATCTGCAGTGCTAATTCCAGGATGCCAGGGGATACCAAAGTCCTCAAATACTTCATTTGGTCTTTCCTGTCCTATCTGCAGTTTCCACATTCACAGATTCAACCAACCCCAGATCCTCAGTTGGTTGAATCTATGCCTTGGAAGCCTTCAGATTGGAAATCCCTGGATAAGGAGGGACTACTGATACTAAACTCTATGTTAGACCATCTGACACATTCTTTACATTTGTGTTATTTAGCATGGCTGGAGGTAAAAATTATAAAACATGGAAACTCACTCCTCTAAAGCTAAACTATACATTGTGCACTGTTACCATCTTTGTCTTTGACTCTGTTTCTCTTGCTGACTTTTAAATTTTGATTATAGTTACAGATAACACTTCCTGATTTGAATTTATGAGATCATCCATTGTGACTATAAGAAATACATCTGTGACTTTTCTACTTTGGAGCTGGAAGGAAGTTTATAAACATTATATAATTATTTCTCACAATACTCAAACCAAGTTTAATATTCTCATATTATAACCAGGGAAATGCGAATTGAATGCTAAAATTAGTTGTTAGTTGCCTAATACATTAGGGAAAGAGGTGGTCAGGTCTAGGCTGAGCACTTGTAGTATGATCCCAGATTTGTAGATACTGTAAATAAGCTAGATGTTGTTTGGTCTCTAAATCTTGTCCAACTCTTTTGCGACCCCAAGAAATGTAGCCCCAAATGATTCCTCTGTCCATTTGATTACCCAGGAAGAATACTACAGTGGGTTGACATTTCTTTCTCCAGGGCATCTTCCCCACCCAGGGATCAAACCTTGTGTTTCCTGCATTGGCAGGTGGATTTTTTTTACCACTTAACCACTGGAGAAGCCCAAACTAGATGATAGGATTACAGAATATTATTTACAATTAATATGCTCAGAGTTCTTGAAAGGATTTTATCTTATGCTTTGCATAAGCTTCTGAGTAACATGGTCTAATTTTTTGAAGAAATTGCAACACTGATTAATTTTATTAGTAAGTAACACAGATCACAAGATCATTTCATTTCATTCAATACTTTCTTGCATTTTTTGGCATAAATATGTGATTTTTGAACTGAATTTTACATTTTACTGAATTTCACATTCCATGACTCACATTGTACTTTCACATTTATAGGAGCAACTTGTGTTACTATGAATAAAGCTCATACAAGTGATAGAATAAAAAAAAATTATACCAATATTTGTGGGTGTTGTTGCTGTTCAGTTACCAAGTCATGTCCCACCCTTTGTGACCCCAGGGACTGCAGCATGTGATTCAGTCAGTCAGTTCAGTCGCTCAGTTGTATCCGACCCTTTGCGACCCCATGAATCGCAGCACGCTAGGCCTCCCTGTCCATCACCAACTCCTGGAGTTCACTCAGACTCACGTCCATCGAGTCAGTGATGCCATCCAGCCATCTCATCTTCTGTGGTCCCCTTCTCCTGCCTCCAATCCCTCCCAGCATCAGAGTCTTTTCCAATGAGTCAACTCTTTGCATGAGGTGGCCAGAGTACTGGAGTTTCAGCTTTAGCATCAGTCTTTCCAGTGAACACTCAGGACTGATCTCCTTTAGGATGGACAGGTTGGATCTCCTTGCAGTCCAAGGGATTCTCAAGAGTCTTCTCCAACACCACAGTTCAAAAGCATCAATTCTTCAGCACTCAACTTTCATCAAGAAACAAATTTCCTTATGAAACTGATTTTCTTTCTACTCAATGTAGCTATGCTTGGGTGGGGAATTCTCTTAATAATGTGAAACTCATATAATAAAAAAGTTACTCCATGCTGACTTAAGCAGATGAAAGAGCTACTTTAAATGAGAGGCTAGTACAGCAGCCTGAAGTTTGGAAAACATTTATTTTTTATACTTCACATAGCTGATCAAGGATAGAAATTACATTAAAAAAAGCAAAATGAAGGGTAATAAAAGGAGCTTAGTTTATAGGTAGCCTGTTTGCCTGAGTTTTCTCATATAAGATGAACCAAGCTTTTAGATTCCAAACTGAAAAAAAAAAAAAAATCTATTTCTCTTCCATTTCTGAATATTCTTCTATTATTCTGATACATAAATATATGTCTTTCTGCTAATGACTCTAGTTGTATTTAGATTATGATAATTAATCTACGTGCAAAGATTTAAGAACTGGTCTTTGCAGGTATTATCTGAGGTTTTGTAAACCTAAACAAGGACTCTTTTTCTTAGTTACAGAAAATATGTTTATATTAGTGAAAGCCTTTGAAGAAGGAAATGGCAACCCACTCCAGTATTCTTGCCTGGAAAATCCCATGGATTGGAGGAATCTGGTAGGCTACAGTCCATGGGGTCGTAAAGAGTCGGACATGACTGAGCAACTTCACTGCTTCACTTTATTTGCTTTATTGTTTTTGGCTCAAATTTAGAACACTTGCTACCATTTCCCTTTAAAGAGTATTTTATTGGTTGGCTAGAGTTGTTTTTTATTTCCCTCCACTGTTAATATTTTTTAAACTGTAAACTCCTACCACTTTTTTACATGAGAATGAATCTTAAAGTCCAGAGCAATAAAATTTCAAGTCGAAAGAAACAAAGTTTGAAAAAAGTTAGTTTCCCAAATCAGTTCATTAGATTTGCAAAGAAAAACACCTTAACTTATATCTTGAATTTTGGTTGGACTTCTTGATGATCTTATAGGTGCCTTCAAGTTCAGATATCTTAAAAATTGTACAATATTTACAGTATATCTCTAATATAGTTATATTCTTAAAAGTAAAAACTCTTTTAAGATTATTGATATTCACAGTAAAAACAGATATTCCAAATCTTATTTCCAACCATAAATGTGAGCACAGTAAGAGAATATGTATCATTTTATAACTTTATAATCTGAAGCCTATTTTTATTTTTAATTTATGGAGCATCCAGTACATAAATGTCTACACTACCTATAATTTTAAATTAGAAAAGTGGTCAAGTATGGAATGTATAAAAGAGACAAACTCACTGTTGGATTTACTCTGATGCAATCTCAAAAACGACAGAATGATCTCTGTTCGTCTCCAAGGAAAACCATTCAATATCACAGTTATCCAAGTCTATGCCCCAACCAGTAATGCTGAAGAAGCTGAAGTGGAACGGTTTTATGAAGACCTACACGATCTGTTAGAACTAACACCCAAAAAAGATGTCCTTTTCATTATAGGGGACTGGAATGCTAAAGTAGGAAGTCAAGAAACACCTGGAGTAACAGGCAAATTTGGCCTTGGAATGCGGAATGAAGCAGGGCAAAGACTAATAGAGTTTTGCCAAGAAAATGCACTGGTCATAGCAAACACCCTCTTCCAACAACACAAGAGAAGACTCTACACGTGGACATCACCAGATGGTCAACACCGAAATCAGATTGATTATATTCTATGCAGCCAAAGATGGAGAAGCTCTATACAGTCAACAAAAACAAGATTAAATAACATTATAAAAATCTACATAGCAAAAAACAAATGAAAATTCACATACCACATATAATTTTAGAGGTGACTAGTTTTCCTTGGTAGAGGGAGATGAAGGTATTAATTAATTAATCAGCAATTTAAATATCTTCCTTCTCTAAACTATTTCCTGAAAATTAACAAGCTACTTTTTATGAGATACATAGAAATAATGCTTACCAACACACAATTTCTAATTTGAAAATGTTTACTGTAGTTAATTTAGTAAAATAATTCAGTTCAGTTCAGTCACTCAGTCGTATCTGACTCTTTGCAACCTCATGGACTAGAGCACATAGACTTCCCTATCCATCGCCAACTTTTGAGCTTGCTCAAAATCATATTCATCAGTTCGATGTTGCAGTCCTACCATCTCATCCTCTGTCATCCCCTTCTCCTACTGCCTTCAGTCTTTCCCAGTATCAGAGTCTTTTCCAATGAGTCAGTTCTTCACATCAGGCGGCCAAAATATTGGAGTTTCAACTTCAGCATCAGACCTTCCAATGAATAATCAGGACTGATTTCCTTCAGGATTGACTGGTTGGATCTCCTTGCAGTCCAAGGGACTCTCAAGAGTCTTCTCCAACAGCATAGCTCAAAAGCATCAGTTCTTCAACACTCAGCTTTCTTTATGGTCCAATTCTCACATCCATAACACAACTACTGGAAAAGAACATAGCTTTGACTAGATGGACATTTGTCAGCAAAGTAATGTCTCTGCTTTTTAATATGCTGTCTAGGTTGGTCATAGCTTTTATTCCAAGGAGCAAGTGTCTTTTAATTTCATGGCTGCAGTCCACTTTCAGTGATTTTGGAGCCCAAGAAAATAAAGTGTCTCACTGTTTCCATTATTTCCCCATCTACCTGACATGAAGTGATGAGATTGGATGCCATGATCTTTGTTTTTTGAATGCTGAGTTTTAAGTCAGTTTTTTCACTCTCTTCTTTCATTTTCATCAAGGGCCTCATAGTTCTTCTTTGCTTTCTACCATTAGGGTGGTGTCATCTGCATATCTGAGGTTATTGATATTTCTCCCGGCAATCTTAATTCCAGTTTGTACTTCATTCGGCATTTTGCATGATGTACTCTGTATATGTTAAATATACCATGTGACAATATACAGCTTTGACCTACTACTTTCCTGATTTGGAATCAGTCTCTTGTTCACGTCTGGTTCTAACTGTTGTTTCTTGACCTGCATACAGATTTCTCATAAAGCAGACCAGGTGGTCTGGTATTCCTATCTTTTTAAGAATTGTCCACCGTTTTGTGATCCACATAGGCAAAGGCTTTGGCATAGTCAATAAAGCTGAAGTAGGTGTTTTTCTGAAACTCTCTTGCTTTTTCTATAATCCAACAGATGTTGGCAATTTGATCTCTGATTCCTCTGCCTTTTCTAAATCTAGATTGAATATCTAGAAGCTCACAGTTCACATGCTGTTGAAGGCTGGCTTGGAGAATTTTGAACATTACTTTGCTAGTGTGAGATGAGTGCAACTGTGAAGTAATTTGAACATTCTTTGCCATTGCCTTTTTGGCGTTGGCAAAAAAAAAAAAAAAAAGAAAAAAGGCAACAGGGAAGAAGCAGAAACAGGCAAGTTTGAAGTTTGGCCTTGGAGTACAAAATGAAGCAGGGTAAAGGCTAACAGAGTTTTACAAGGCAACATACTGGTCATGGCAAATACCCTCTTCCAACAAGAGATGAATCCACACATGGACATCACCAGATGGTCAATACCGAAATCAGATTGATTATATTCTTTGCATCCGAAGATGGAGAAGCCTTGTACTATCAGCAAAAAGAAGACCTGGAGCTGACTGGCTGAGGACATGAACTCCTTATTGCCAAATTCAGCTTTAAATTGAAGAAAGTAGGAAAAACCACTAGACTATTCAGGTATGACCTAAATCAAATCCCTTACATTATACAGTGGAAGTGACAAATAGATTCAAGGATTAGTTCTGATAGAGAGAGTGCCTGAAGAACTATGGATGAAGGTTCATGACATTGTACTGGAAGCAGTGAACAAGACCATCCCCAAGAAAAAGAAATGCAAAAAGAAAAAGTGGTTGTCTAAGGAAGCCTTACAAATAGCTGAGAAAAGAAAAGAAGCTAAAGGCAAAGGAGAAAAAGAAAGATATACTCATCTGAATGCAGAGTTTCAAAGAATAGCAAGAAGAGATAAAGCTTTCTTCAGTGATCAATGAAAAGAAATAGTTGAAAACAATAGAACGGGAACAACTAGAGATCTCTTCAAGAAAATTAGAGATGCCAAGGGAATATTTCAAGCAAAGATGAGCTCAGTAAAGGACAGAAATGGTATGGTGCTAACAGAAATAGAAGATAACAAGAGATGGCAAGAATACACAGAAGAACTGGACAAAAAAGATCTTCATGACCCAGATAATCACGATGGTGTGATCACTCGCCTAGAGCCAGACATCCTGGATGGTGAAGTCAAGCGGGCCTTAGGAGCATCACTACAAAAAAAGCTAGCTGAGTTGATGGATTTCCAGTTGAGCTATTTCAAATCCTAAAAGATGATGCTGTGAAAGAGCTACACTCTATAACGATGGTGTGATCACTCGCCTAGAGCCAGACATCCTGGATGGTGAAGTCAAGCGGGCCTTAGGAGCATCACTACAAAAAAAGCTAGCTGAGTTGATGGATTTCCAGTTGAGCTATTTCAAATCCTAAAAGATGATGCTGTGAAAGAGCTACACTCTATATGTCAGCAAATTTTGAAAACTCAGCAGTGGCCACAAGACTGAAAAAGGTCAGTTTTCATTCCAATCCCCAAAGAGGGCAATGTCAAAGAATGTCTACCACACAATTGCACTCATCTCACATACTAGCAAAGTAATGCTCAAAATGCTCCAAGCCAGGCTTCAACAGTATGTGCACCAAGATCTTCCAGATGTTCAAGTCGATTTAGAAAAGGCAGAGGAAGCAGAGATCAAATTGCCAACATCCATTAGATGATAGAAAAAGCAAGAGAATTCCAGAAAAAAATCTACTTCTGCTTTATTGATTATGCCAAAGTGTCAGGAAACATTTAAAAGGAGGCTTCCTGTGTGCTATTTTGGATCTGTGATGAATCTTCTGTCCTTTATTAATTCCTGAATATTCAGGAAATAAGCAGAGTAGCAAGCTACTTCTGGGGGCTTAGGAATGCATGCATTTCCTTCGTTAGTTTTTCCATATGGTGATAAGTAACTATTTACGACCCTCTTCCATTTTATGAACCATATGGAAATGTGATTATTTACAACCCTCTCTCTTTCATATGGATGACCTCATGTTTCCTTGATAACTTGCAAGTTTTGATTTTATCTCTGTTGAAAATAGCTACCTTGTAAGACAGTATAAATACCCACACAATGTTGAATAAAACACCTTTGCTCCATCAGAGCTTGGGTCCCCATGTCTTCTCTCTCTCAGACTAATTCTCTGGAGTGCAGAAGCCCGCTGTGTTCACTTTCCTGTCCAGGCTTCTAAGACCCTCTAGAGAAGGCACTCTGTGTCTTCATCCCATCAAGAGAGCTCCAGGTGCCTTCGTGAACAGCATAAGCCCCGTGTCAGAAGCTTTATTGGTTTTCTGCATAAACCAAGGAATATCAGCCTCTTTCTCTCTCCTTTACTTCCTTATCATCAATTCTGGACCACCAGGTTCTGGTCCATTAAAGGACCTCAACACCAAAGACTTTGACTATGTGGATCACAATAAACTGTGGAAAATTTTTAGAGTTGAAAATTCCAGACCACTTTACCTGCCTCCTGAGAAACCTCTATGCAGGTCAAGAAGCAACAGTTAGAACTGTACATGGAACAACAGACTGGTTGTAAATTGGGAAAGGAGTACATCAAGGCTGTATATTGTCACCTTGCTTGTTTAACTTATATGCAAAGTATATCCTGAGAAACACTGGGCTGGATGAAGCACAAGCTGGAATCAAGATTGACAGGAGAAATATCAATAACCTTAGTCATGTAGGTGGCACTACACTTATGGCAGAAAGTGAAGAAGAACTAAAGAGCCTTTTGATGAAAGTGAAAGAAGAGAGTGAAAAAGTTGGCTTAAAACTCAACATTCAAAAAACTAAGATCATGACATCTGGTCACATCACTTCATGACAAACATATGGGGAAGAAATGGGAACAGTGAGACACTTTATTTTCTTGGGCTCCAAAATCACTGCAGATGGTGACTGCAGCCATGAAATTAAAAGATGCTTGCTCCTTGGAAGAAAAGCTATGACCAACCTAGACAGCATATTAAAAAGCAGAGACATTACTTTGCCAACAAAGGTCCAGCTAGTCAAAGCTGTGGTTTTTTTCAGTAGTCATTCTTGTATATAAGAGTTGGATATAAAGAAAACTGAGTGTTGAAGAATTGATGCTTTTGAACTGTGATGTTGGACAAGACTCTTGAGATTTCCCTGGACTGCAAGAAGATCCAACCAGTCCATCCTAAAGGAAATCAGTCTGGAATATTCACTGGAATATCTGATGCTGAAGATGAAACTCCATTACTTTGGACACCTGATGTGAAGAACTGACTCATTGGAAAAGACCCTAATGCTGGGAATGATTGAAGGCAGGAGAAGAAGAGACAATGGAGGATGAGATTATTGGACAGCATCACTGACTCAGTGGACTTGAATTTGAGTAGTCTCTGGGTTTTGGTGATGGACAGGGAAGCCTGGCATGCTGCATTCCATGGGCTGACAAAGAGTCAAACATGACTGAGTGACTGAACTGAAGCTAAATCAATGTTTAATAGCTCAATTCATATGCTTCTTCCTCTAAAAATAACCAGTTTATAAACTATGGTGGCTGGGGAGAGCAGAGGTTGATAATGGAGAAGGCCTTTTTAAGATCTTTTCCTCCTAAAGTAAAAGGATAGTATTCTCAGACACATTGATTATATTTATATATAGATAATATTATGTGAGAGTAAATATAACCTGTTTTTAATCCATCTAATTTAGTTATGCTTGCTCTCCATGACTAATCATAGGGAAGCATATCTATTTCGAGGTTGATTTATATTAAGTATATGTATATATATATATAAAACCTCCTAAGTCATACATTAAATGGGCTCCATGAGTGACCTGTCATGAGTTCATGCCCATTAAACATGTATAAAATATTTCCAATGTTCTATGATCTGACAAGACCATTATAAGTTAATTTAGTATGCAATATATTTTTAAATACATACAAATTTTATTATTTTCAGAAATTAAAAGTCATTCATAAAACTGGTTTATATAAAACAACCGTAATTAAGTAATTTGTTCATTCCCCTGTGATAGTCTTCACACATGATTGAAGATGCAGGCTGAATAAGCATCACCATTTTTAATAATTGCAACATATTCTGTTAAATGCAAAGAAACACAGCTGTAATTAGGAAAGAAAAAAATAATAAAAATCTCTACCACATAAATGTTATTGAAATATGTTATTAAAATGAAGTGCATACTTAATGAGTGATGCTGAGTAGTCACATTTGATATTGTAAAACCAGGGTCAACAAAAGAGCAAAATATTCAAGGTAAGCATTGATTACTTCAGACTCCTAATGAAAGCTGCCCGACTTCAGAAGGCAATCATTATGGTCACACAGACAAATTAAATGCATGTTGGAGAAAAACTTTTACAAAGACAACTTTTTTAGTAATGCCTTTGAATATTAAGCACTTGTTATCAAAGATTCTAAAGGGAATATATTAGCTCTATAGAATCCAGACAATCTAAATATTAAATAATTAAGATATAATCAATATACAGTTGAAGTAAGTTAATGTATATTAAAACAATTAAGTAGATAATGTAGACATCAATACAAAAGCTCCTTCTAGTCTTCTATTACTTGTGGTTAGAGTCAGCAGTCTTCTATGTAATAAGATTTTGGGAAGTGCCAAAAAGACTATTGATGTTATATGATGTATTTTCCTCAACATTTTATCATTATTTTTCTATAGTTTTGTCAGGAGTTATACCTTTTCTTCCTGGAGAAGCGAATGACAATTTAGTCAAGTATTGGTGCCTAGAAAATCCCATTTGGATGAACTGAAGCTGAATCAATGTTTAATAGCTCAATTCATATGCTTCTTCCTCTAAAAATAACCAGTTTATAAACTATGGTGGCTGGGGAGAGCAGAGGTTGATAATGGAGAAGGCCTTTTTAAGATCTTTTCCTCCTAAAGTAAAAGGATAGTATTCTCAGACACATTGATTATATTTATATATAGATAATATTATGTGAGAGTAAATATAACCTGTTTTTAATCCATCTAATTTAGTTATGCTTGCTCTCCATGACTAATCATAGGGAAGCATATCTATTTCGAGGTTGATTTATATTAAGTATATGTATATATATATATAAAACCTCCTAAGTCATACATTAAATGGGCTCCATGAGTGACCTGTCATGAGTTCATGCCCATTAAACATGTATAAAATATTTCCAATGTTCTATGATCTGACAAGACCATTATAAGTTAATTTAGTATGCAATATATTTTTAAATACATACAAATTTTATTATTTTCAGAAATTAAAAGTCATTCATAAAACTGGTTTATATAAAACAACCGTAATTAAGTAATTTGTTCATTCCCCTGTGATAGTCTTCACACATGATTGAAGATGCAGGCTGAATAAGCATCACCATTTTTAATAATTGCAACATATTCTGTTAAATGCAAAGAAACACAGCTGTAATTAGGAAAGAAAAAAATAATAAAAATCTCTACCACATAAATGTTATTGAAATATGTTATTAAAATGAAGTGCATACTTAATGAGTGATGCTGAGTAGTCACATTTGATACTGTAAAACCAGGGTCAACAAAAGAGCAAAATATTCAAGGTAAGCATTGATTACTTCAGACTCCTAATGAAAGCTGCCCGACTTCAGAAGGCAATCATTATGGTCACACAGACAAATTAAATGCATGTTGGAGAAAAACTTTTACAAAGACAACTTTTTTAGTAATGCCTTTGAATATTAAGCACTTGTTATCAAAGATTCTAAAGGGAATATATTAGCTCTATAGAATCCAGACAATCTAAATATTAAATAATTAAGATATAATCAATATACAGTTGAAGTAAGTTAATGTATATTAAAACAATTAAGTAGATAATGTAGACATCAATACAAAAGCTCCTTCTAGTCTTCTATTACTTGTGGTTAGAGTCAGCAGTCTTCTATGTTATAAGATTTTGGGAAGTGCCAAAAAGACTATTGATGTTATATGATGTATTTTCCTCAACATTTTATCATTATTTTTCTATAGTTTTGTCAGGAGTTATACCTTTTCTTCCTGGAGAAGCGAATGACAATTTAGTCAAGTATTGGTGCCTAGAAAATCCCATTTGGAGTCACAAAGACGTGGAAACAACTGAGCTACTGAGCACACACATGCCTTTACTTTAAGTTTGGTATTCTAATGTATTTTAGCTAATATTTTTAAAATAATTATATATAAATTCCAGAAAAAAATATATTGAATGTGAATGAGTTTGTCAGTTTGATGGAAGAGAATGGAAAAGAAACACAAAGGCACAAGGTCAATGCACACTAAATTAGCCAACTTGATGTTCCTTGTTGAGGCAAAACTGGTTATTTGTAGCCTGCATTTTCAAATGTTAAATTTTCACTGCACTTAGCAACTTTGTTTATAGAAAATCAATGATTACACTATGTTCTCTGAAAAATACAACTTTTAGTAATGAAAATACTCTTTTAGTATAATAATATGTAGTCTTGCTGTAAGGCACAGGATTCAAAACTCCCTCTAGACAATGGAAGATTTTAGATGAATGATATAATTGGAAAAAATGATATTATAGTGAAATGATTTTTATGAATATTAATGAAAACCATTGACTAAGGCCTTCTACATATCACACATTGGGCAAAAGTTTATATATATAGTATCTCTTTTAATTTTAATTGAAATTAATTTTAATAATTATTTAATTAATACATGACAGAGGGAGTTTTATCACCATTTTCCATATTTGGAATCTGAGTCAAAAGGACCACATTGGTCAAAGTCATACAATTAGTAAATTAAAAAGTAGAGCTTTGTGCTTAGGCCTAATTACCTTAAGCATCAATATTTTAAAGCATCTTTTGAGCATAAACTTTCTTTCATGTTTCACCAAAACCAAACTTCTGTAGTTGCATTACTTAAGTTTCTTTATTAAATTAGACTAGTTCAGAAAATTAAGCATTGTAATATCATGTGTCTATTCAATTTATATACATGACTGAATGACTAAGTACACACATATTTATATGGATATAGCTCAACATGTTGTTGTTTAGTCACTAAGTATTCTGACTTGTTTTGAGACCCCATGGGCTATAGATGTCTCCTCTGTCCATGGGATTTCCCAGGCAAGAATACTAGAGTAGGCTGCCATTCCCTTGTCTGGGGAATCTTCTTAGCCCAGGGATCATACCCATGTCTCCTCAACTGGCACGAAGAAACACAAGCTGGAATCAAGATTGCCAGGAGAAATATCAATAACTCCAGATATGCAGATGACACCACCCTTATGGCAGAAAGTGAAGAGGAACTAAAAATCCTCTTGATGAAAGTGAAAGAGGAGAGTGAAAAAGTTGGCTTAAAGCTTGACATTCAGAAAATGAAGATCATGTCATCCAGTCCCATCACTTTATGGCAAATAGATGGGGAAAGAGTGGAAACAGTGTCAGACTTTATTTT
>SJYT01069761.1:119330-137009 GCA_006410635.1 Cephalophus harveyi
CACTTGGACTGCAAGGAGGTCCAACCAGTCCATTCTGAAGGAGATCAGCCCTGGGATTTCTTTGGAAGGAATGATGATAAAGCTGAAACTCCAGTACTTTGGCAGCCTCACGTGAAGAGTTGACTCATTGGAAAAGACTCTGATGCTGGGAGGGATTGGGGGCAGGAGGAGGAGGGGACGACAGAGGATGAGATGACTGGATGTCCTCACTGACTTGATGGACATGAGTCTGAGTGAACTCCGGGAGTTGGTGATGGACAGGGAGGCCTGGCGTGCTGAGATTCATGGGGTCACAAAGAGTCGGACTCGACTTAGCGACTGAACTGAACTGAACTCAACTCAACTCAACATATCATACCCCATAATCTGAATCTCATTTTGATAATAAAACGTGCTGTCATGAAGGAAAGGGAAACTATAAATGACATCTTTCAAGCATAACTGGAAATGTAAATACCAGATCCATTACATCATATCAGATACTGAAGTTATGAAAAATTATCTAAGACAGAGTATACTTCCATCAATTAAGTTATTTCACATGCAATGTTGATACATGACAAGTGAGGAAAAAAGGTGACTGATTCTAATCACATAGTTGATATGATATATTTATCTGTATTAGCATAAATACATTAATAGAATAAATGAATAATTGTGTTTCCATTCAACATAATATTGCATGTTCATAAGCCTCTTCAAATCTGATTTTCTTCCTACTAATTATTTTTCTTTCTCCCCTAAACTTTGGACATCATTTCTCATATACCATAATTGACATGATCTATTCTCATATCCACACTGTTTGATTTAAAATTAGAATGTGTGTATGTATAGCATGTTTGAAATTCCTTTTCTCCATTTTGTCATTTAAGCTTCACTCTTCCATTAAACTACAATTTAAATCCATTTTTTTAAAGACTGCAGTAGTGATCATTTGAATGCTTGCATAATACAGCAATAATAATTTTTTAGTGTATGGTTTGGCTTTAAAATTATTTATGAAGTGACTAAATATTCCAGACATTTTATGGAGCATGGAAGCTACTAAGATGAAAATGACAAATATTGTCCCTGAAGTATAGATATAGCTGGGCCAATAATCAAGAAAATAAATATTTTAAGTGAATGTTAACTGCTTTTAAGAGCATAGAATACTGAGACAAATACTATTCAGACACAGAAAGTTAAATTGGCTAGCATCCTTAAGATTGGGTCATAAAGAAATGCTCTTTTAAAGGCATGATTAGTTTTAGACTCCACACAAAAGTTACTGGAATTCAATAAATAAATTCCTCAAGGTAGCCGGATAGAAGATTAAACCACAGAAATCAATTGCATTTCTTTATACTACCAATGAAATATCAAATATAAAAAGAAAAAAATCATTTTAAAATTTACATTAAAAAAATGGAATACTAAGGAAGGACTTCCCTGGTGATTCTATGGTTAAGAATCTATCTTCCAATGCAGGGGCCATGGGTTGATCCCTGGTTGGGAAACTAAGATCCCAGATGCCATGGACTAGGCA
The DNA here is from genome assembly GCA_006410635.1 of Cephalophus harveyi. NCBI lineage: Eukaryota > Metazoa > Chordata > Mammalia > Artiodactyla > Bovidae > Cephalophus > Cephalophus harveyi. Next base: position 120,862 of record SJYT01069761.1, read on the forward strand.
ATTAACCCCACATGTGGCAACCACTGGGCTTGCTCACTACAACAAAGATCCTGTGTGCCACAGCTAAAACCCAATGCAGTCATTTATATATATATATAAATATAAAGAAATATATATATATAAAATATAAATATATATATATAAAATATATATATATAAATATAAAGAAAAGACAAGTAATAGATTGGGAGAAATGTTTATAACATACATGTGGATCCCAAAATATTTAGGTTTAAACAAAAGAACTCTGATGTTAAAGATAGAAACCAGAAAATGAACAGCAATTACAATTGAATGAAGAAACATTTTATGGAGGAAAATGGCAAATAAATAAACTAGCATATGAAAAAATATTCAATATCTTTAATGAAATATAATTAAATCCATAATGAGACAGAGCACCACATCCAACTGAAGGATGGTAAGGAATGTAAAAACCAGAACTCTACATTGCTTGAGGAAGTGTAAAACAATCATTTTAGCAAACAATATGGTAACATTATGCAGTTAAAAATATACCTTTTGTATAACTCAACATTTTTATCACTAAGCATATATCCAGGAGAAATAAAATCAAATGCCAATATAAATAATTTTATGATAAAATTTCTGGAAAATCTATTCATAGTCAAACATAAAACAGAAGACAACCTAAATGTCTCTTATCTGGTATAAATGTATATATTCATACAATGTACTACAACTACAGACTTAAAAAGGACAAATTACTGATTCATATAACATTATAATATACAGTCTTATCATACTCCTTTCTTTTAAATTTCAGAAATGTGGAATGATAAAATATGAACTCTTCTGCTATTGTGAAATTTAATATTGTGGGATTTATAATGTTATGTGTGCATTGCTCAGTCATGTCCAATTCTAATATACAGGTTCCCTAGTGGCTCAGATAGTAAAGAATCTGCCTTTCAGTGCTGGAGACCTGGGTTTGATCCCTGGGTCAGGAAGATCCCCTGGAGAAAGAAATGGCAACCCACTCCAGTATTCTTGCCTGGAGAATTCCATGAATAGAGGAGCAAGGCAGGCTACAGACCATGGAGTTGCAAAGAGTTGGACATGACTGAGTGACTAACACATACACAACATTATAAATCTGCAGCATTAAAATTCACATTAGCAGAGGACTTCATAGTTTATCATTCCATATTTCTGAAATTTAAAAGAAAGGAGTATGACAGGTTGCATATTGTCATCTTGCTTGCTTAACATCTATGCAGATTACATTATGTGAAATGCTGGGCTGGATGAATCACAAGCTGGAATCAAGATTGCTGGGAGAAATATCAACAATCTCTGATATGCAGATGATACCACTTTAATGGCAGAAGAACTAAAGAGCCTCTTGATGAAGGTGAAAGAAGAGAGTGTAAAAGCTGGTTTAAAACTCAACATTAAGAAACTAAGATAATGATATCCAGTCCCATGTCTTCTTGGCAAATAGATGGGGAAAAAGTGGAAACGGTGACAGATTTTATTTTCTTGGGCTCCAAAATCACTGCAGACAGTAACTACAGCCATGAAATTAAAAGAAACTTACTCTTTGGAAGGAAAGCTATGACAAACCTGCTGCTGCTGCTGCTGCTAAGTCGCTTCAATCGTGTCCGACTCTGTGCGACCCCATAGAGGGCAGCCCACTAGACTCCTCTGTCCCTGGGATTCTCCAGGCAAGAACACTGGAGTGGGTTGCCATTTCCTTCTCCAATGACAAACCTAGATAACATTAAAAAGCAGAGACATCACTTTGCTTACAAAGGTCCATATTGTCAAAGCTATGGTTTGTTCAATAGTCATGTACAGATGTGAGAGCTGGACCATAAAGAAAGCTGAGGATTGAAGAATTGATGCTTCTGAACTGTGGTGCTGGAGAAGACTCTTGAGAGTCCCTTAGACAGAAAGGTGATCAAATCAATGAATCCTAAAGAAAATCAACCCTGAATATTCATTGGAAGGACTGATGTTGAAGTTGAAGCTCCAGTACTTGGTTACCTGATGCAAAGAGTCAACTCTTTGGAAAAGGCACTGATACTGGGAAAGATTGAAAGCTAAAGGAGAAGAGGCAGCAGAGGATGAGATGGTTAGACAGCATCATTGAGTCAATGGACATGAATTTGAGCAAATTTAGGTAGATAGTGAAGGACTGAGGAACCTAGCCTGCTATGGTCCACGGGATCACAAAGAGTTGGACACAACTTAGCAACTGAACAACATATTTCTGAAATTTAAACCTGACAAAGCTATTTTATGGTGAAAGAAAGCAGAAGAGAATTTGCTACCAATGATTTAGTCAAAATGAAGACATTATTGATTGGAAGCTGAGATAAAGGGAGTTAGGTTTATATTTTAATAAAAGCACACTCTACATGGATGTATCCATTTACCAAAGTGTATAGTACTTATATTTAATATTTTTTCATTTCAAAGTATGCAACATATACCTCAACAAAGCAAAGCATTGGGAAGGTTTTCAATAAGTACATTCTAAGAAAAGTGCTCCAGAAAGATCAATTAAGATGAAAACACAGCCCCTTACTGTGTTTCTGTGCATTTCATCAAGTCCAAAACTCATATTTTATACATTGCATTCCATCTGTACTTTCCGCCACAGTGATATTTCTCAGGCAACATTCCCATCTCTCTTCTGATCCACTCTCCCCCCTCCACCCTTTTTAACTGAATGCTTATCCTCAGCATGAAACATGCTTCAGTTTCTAAGAAAAAGCTACCTCCCCCAACTTCATATCATTCTTGTCTTCTCATTTCCCAAACTGAGATCTCAAGTCTCCCTATAAATCCAATCCCCCTATAGGACTGAAAATGAGAATACTGTATTCTTCATTGATAACAATGAAATCTTTCAATTATCCTAAATTCATTTTCTCATACTCTATGTCAATTTCTTCAGCAAATCTGGTCGACTCAACCCTGGAAATACTTCCAATTTTTATCAGCAATTTACTGCTCTCAGCCACCACAAACATTGGGACCAAAGGCAATGTTATCTAGATCCTTGGTTATTCTCATGGCCTAAGTGGTTTCCCAGACAGCCATTTTGCTTTTTTGCATTTCTTTTCCATGGGGATGGTCTTGATCCCTGTCTCCCATAGAATGTCACGAACCTCATTCCATAGTTCTTCAGGCACTCTATCTATCAGATCTAGGCCCTTAAATCTATTCCTCACTTCCACTGTATAATCATAAGGGATTTGATTTAGGTCATACCTGAATGGTCTAGTGGTTTTCCCTACTTTCTTCAATTTGAGTCTGAATTTGGTAATAAGGAGTTCATGATCTGAGCCACAGTCAGCTCCCGACTGAGTGAACTCCGAGAGATGGTGATGAACAGGGAGGCCTGGCGTGCTGCGATTCATGGGGTCGCAAAGAGTCAGACACGACTGAGCGACTGAACTGAACTGAACTGAACTGAAGTGGTTTCCCGGCTTCCAGTCATCTCCTTTTCTTTCTGTTGACAGCACCAGCACCATAGCCAGGATAATCTCCTTACCATGCATGTGTGCTCAGTCACTTCAGTTGTGTCCAGCTCTTTGCAACCCCATGAACTGTAGCCCACCAGGCTCCTCAGTCCATGACATTCTCTAGGCAAGTATGCTGGAGTGGGTTGCCATTTCCTTCTTTAGGGGATCTTCCTGAACAAGGGATGGAACCCACGTCACCTGAATTCCTGGCAGATTCTTCACTGATGGAGCCATCAGGAAAGCCCATCTCCTTACCCTATACCTACTCTATTTCAAATTCTCTAAGGGCAGTGTAGAGCTGACCTTATCATTATGACCTACAATCCTTCCTCCGAGATCTTTTCCATCCTGAACATGTCTTCTACTACACTGAGCCTTACTGTCTCCTTTGTTTTTCTTGGGCTGCAGTTTTGAGTAGTTTTTCTCCGTTTCCTCCTTTAAGACTTCGATCAAATGTCTCCATCTCAGTGATCTTGACAAGGACAGTTTTGGTGGAATATTAGGTGTAAAATGCTGATTCAAGTGGGCTGAAAAGAAAAGTGGTAAAGAAGAATTTGAGACCAAATGTAGACTATTCCATGAGGAACTTTGCCAAGGTAAAAAACAGAAAGATAGTTTTTAGTTATTTTGTTTAAGTGGTGGGGTTAAATAAAAACTTATTTTGATGTCTGTTAAAAAAGTAAGACCTGTCATCATAGGTGTCAAGAGTATCACAGTAGGTGAGAGCTATCAGGCTCAACTTTAAATACAAAAAAGAAAAATAGGGGTTAACAGCCAAGGATAATTTGGTGTGTGTAGTGGGGGGAGGGAGGGGAAGGTGATTTGTTAGATGGGAAATTACTAAGAGGAAGCATAAAGAGTAGAGAGATTCACTGTAAACTGACCTAACAGAATTCTTCCTTGAAGGTATGTCATAGTGATCAGGTATCACCTACGAGATGATGTGGGATAGAAGAATTTAATTAGATGTTGAGGATGATCTGATAACAGAGGTAGGAGAATTCTCTCCAAATTGCATTAGCAGGATTCTTGCCAAAATTGCCACTGCTTTGATTATAGGTTTTGGTACAGTTACCATTTTTCACTATTTGGTAAATAAAACTACATTTACTTCTTAAATATTTGTTTTTCTCATTTATCAATGGAATTAAATATTTATAAAAGGTTAAATCTTTGTGTTTATTATTTTCAGAATAGAATTTTAACAATAATTCTTATATAAGTAAAGGACAGAATACAAAGAAAGTTTCTTCCTTTGCAACAAAGATTATAAACACATTAGAATACGGTAAGGATCCTTCAGGTCTCTCTTGTGTCTGTCTTGTAAAATAATTTCCCAAGACAACATGATTTTCTTTAAGTAACTCTACTTACATGTCACGGGCACAGAAATGTAAATAACTTTGCAAACAGAAGAAGTTCTGGAGACTGAGACTCTTTAACTTTACTTAGCCGTTAACTTTACTTAACTTTGAGGTGAGGTGAAGTCACTCAGTCGTGTCCGACTGTTTGCGACCCCGTGGACTGTAACCTACTAGGCTTCTCCGTCCATGGGATTTTCCAGGCAGGAATACTGGAGTGGATTGCCATTTCCTTCTCCAGGGGATCTTCCCGACCCAGGGATCGAACCCGGGTCTCCCGCATTGGAGGCAGACGCTTTAACCTCTGAGCCACCAGGGGTTTACTTAGCTCTTAAATTCTTTGAGATACCTGAAGCAAAATTATGAGTGATAGTTGTCCTTCATTCAGAATTCTAGGTTAAGAGGCACCTAAGGCACGGAGGAGTTATAGTGAATAGCACAAGTTCTGCTGGGTTATGATTCAGCATGTGTTCCCGGCTATTTCTTTGTTGTCAGCTACAGAAAATGAGATGCATTTGTTACATACTGATGTTGATGCTCTCCAGAGATTCTGACAGAGATGAAGAAATAAGTGATTTGAGGTGAGTATATTAAAAGTGACTCTCATGTGGGCATAACCATTTTATGGTTTTAACAGAGAACTATCTATATCCAGTTAATAATATCATTTTTATGTTGTTTCCTGCATTCTTGAACTAAAATATAAAGAGACTTTCAGAACAAAGGTTTTGACTGTGCCTTTTATGTGAGTAGAGCTCACGCTGGTAGGTTGGGAATTCATTAGGTGAATTGACACTGCAATTGGTTGTCTTCTATTGGAGAAAAAGAAAACATGAAAATTCTCTGAAATATTGATGTTCTTTTTTGAAAACTTTTTTCAAGTAAAGCTGTGAAGCAACATAAATTAAAGGTGACTCGTTTCCTCCCTTTATGGAATCCCTTGATTTTACTTTCAGGCAACTGAACATTTTCTGGCAAATTTAAATTGAAAGGGATTTATTAGCCAGTATTAGGGCTTCCCTGCTAGCTCAGTTGGTAAAGAATCTTCCTGCAATGCAGGAGACCAGGGGTTGATTCCTGGATCTGGAAGAACCCCTGGAGAAGGGATGGGCTGCCCAATCCAGTATCCTTGGGCTTTCCTTGTGGTTCAGCTGGTAAGGAATCTGCCTGCAATGCTAGGAGACCAGGGTTTGATCCCTGGGTTGGGAAGATCACTTGGAGGAGGGAAAGGCTACCCACTCCAGTATTCTGGCCTGGAGAATTCCATGGACTGTATAGTCCATGGGATTGCAAAGCGTTGGGCACAACTGAGTAGCTTTCTCTTTACTTTGGTCATTAGGAGGATACAAAATCATTGGAAGTATATTAAAATAAACATTCTGGCCACATTTCCAGGAATGATTTCACTTCCAAATAAAACTACCTCTACCATGATCATAAGCTCCACTGTAGAAAAAGAAAAAAAAAAATCAAAAAACTTAGAATAAAGCAGAGTTGACCTAACTGCACTGTACAAACCACATCATTAGGATAAATTTATCTGGCCAGGGTGGTAAGGCTTGGTCCAAGGCCTCAGGAATGTAAAAACTAATAATAATCTTACCAAGCAGAGCATCCTAAGAGATCAGAAGTTAGGTTCAGAGCCAGCCGAGGGCTCATTCTGAAGACAGGTTTTTCAATACATTCAGGAATGTGTTGGGTTTTTATAACCCAGGTCTGCTGAGTTGCCTCTTTCCAGGTCGCCATCCTTGATTAGTTCACTTTTTCCCAACAGATTTAATGAGATGTTCCTATTTAAGAAGATAAATAATTTCTTTGAAGCCACAGAACTCAAAAACATTGTTTCCTTTATTTAAATAAATAATCCATTTATTCATAGAAATTTATTTTTTTTCTTTTAAAGTTTCATTTTACTTTGATTTCTCTCCCACCCCCCCACCTCCCCTCAGCCAAACACACACTGGAGGGAGGCTTGCAGCTCGTTTCCTCTAAAAAGACTCTTCAGCCCACACTTCCTACTCTTAGAGACACATCCAACACCATTTGGTACAGTGTTATAGGAGGTTTATGGAAAGACTACAATTACCTGGCTCAAGTGTGCCAGGATCTTCAGGTCAATACCAGTAAATATATGTATATACACATATAGCTGACTCAGGTTTTCCTCATGGCTCAGATAGTAAAGAATCTGCCTCAATGCAGGTAACCTGGATTCAATCCCTGAGTGAGGAAGAATGGCAACCTACTCCAGTATTCTTGCCTGGAGAATTCCATGGACAGAGGAGCCAGATGGGCTACAGTCCATGGGGCTGTAAAGAGTCAGACATGACTGAGCGACTAACTATAGCTAATTCATTTTGCTGTACAGCAGAAACTTGTAAAGCAACTATACTCTAATATATATATATATATATATATTTAATAGAAGGAGCAAGGAAAACCAATCTCTTCTAGGAGTGCAATCCAGTGCTAGGTAAATCCTCCAGAATCAGTTAAAGGAAGTTCTAAGCAGCAGGAAGCATTAGCCACTCGACCAAAGTCAGAAATAACATAGTCAGAATTAACATAAAAGTAATCCATGGCTCTCTAACAGGCAAATGAACCATTTGAAATGACAATAGAAGAAAACATCTGTGTAAAATAGCCACTGGGGAAAAAAAAAAAGACTAAGTACGTTGAAGTGACTCAGAAATGTGCACGATTAGATGAAATTGGTCAGCCTTCCTGAACTAATCAATATAATAAATAAAAATCCCCCTAAATTAGATAAGTAATGAGGACTTACTCTTTAGCACATGTAACTATATTTACTGTCTTATCATAACCTATAATAGAAAAGAATCTGAAATAGAACAGATAAATATATGTGTAAAAATGAATGTTTTCTGTACACCTGAAACTGACAGCACTGTAAATCAACTATACTTCAAATAAAAAACAAAAATTTTAACTCCCTTCAAAAAAAGCAGCAGAAGACACTTATTTCTTCAGTAATGAACTCTTTATACACGAACCAATGCTAGATGAATTTGAATAACTTACTTGAAGAAACAGTGTTCGTATCTGATCACAGAAAAAAAAAAAAAAAAGATTTGCTCTTACTACTGCCTTATCCTGGATTTGGTGATTAGTACCAAAAAAGTGATCTTTGAGAAAATAAAATATAAGCTTGACAATCTGAAATAAGATAAGTGTATAGAAATGTTTAAATCTAAATGGTAGGAATAATTGAAGGAAAGTTATATCAAAGTGGCACACACAAAGAAAAAGAATTAGAGAATATCAGAGCAGCAAGTGAGTTCTATCTACCTAAAAGAAGCATCAACAAAAAAGTGCTAAAAACAAAAGATAGATTTACCCAGAATTAATGTGCTTCCTGTTTTTAATTTCTATAGTTATTTGGTAATCCAAGCTTCTGAGTAAAACATGTCTGTGAATTTTGACTGAAAGTGGGATACATTTCCTGACTCATATATACATTCCAAAATATGAAATATTTGTAGATTGACATTCCATTCATTGAAATACCATGAATGTCACGCATGAAAAACCTTAAATATCTTCGGGGGCAGTATTGGTTTCCTACTGAAGGAGGAACCAGACAGAACAGGCTCCATCTTGAAAGCAAGACTCCATTTTGAACTGGACTGTGTACTTTGAGCTATATGCCCAGTATCTAGGAAACGACATACCAACTGGAAAACCAGGGCCCCAGGATGGAAGAACCCCAGGGCTCATACCTAGATTCTCCATTGCCTAAAAGAACACCCTAATTATCTGTGTAACCAAATAGAATCATAAATTCTATTATGCTTATTGGGGTATGACCACAGGCCTATTGATAATTGTCCACTGTTAACTACCTAGGCTTAAGGGATATGAATCACGAGTTAACTTTGATTGTATCTTTCTCTTCCTTTGTTCAGACTAGTTTCAGAAAATTTGGGAAGGTGGGTTTGGGCACGTACACTTTGGGTATATAAGGTTTTCGCAAAAACCGGTTGGGGTCCTTGGCTAAGAGGAGACTCTGCCTAGGGCCCGCTGGTGTAATAAAATGCACTTCACTATCTGCATTGTCCTTCTGAGTGAGTTTGTTTCCCGGCATGCGTGGCTGCAACATTTGGTGCATTGGCTGGGAAACTCCTCACTTTGAAGAGATAGGTCTCATTTGAGGCCACCCCGAGGCTTCGTGGCTTGAATCTCCTAGAGGGGGAAGGCGCCTCACCCCTTTGGAAGAATTCAGCCTTTCAATGCCTGGTTTCTTTGCTTTCACAGGTAGTGAACAGCAGCAAGGGAACTGGGTGCTCAGGTGAGGAGGAACCCATCTGTCAGGTGGAAGAGGGGGCCTGATCGTCCCCCTGGGTGGGACTAGAATGAGTGGGGACCCACAGGAGCCTGGAATAGACAGATGACAGTGCTTGGTACACAGGTAGACAAGTGTGTTAGGGCTTAGGAAGGAAATTTGTGAAGGTAATTTAGGAGGTGGTTTCCACGCCGTCTTGGAGAAAATTTAGTTCAGTTCAGTTCAGTCGCTCAGTCGTGTCCGACTCTTTGCGACCCCATGAATCGCAGCACGCCAGGCCTCCCTGTTCATCACCATCTCTCGGAGTTCACTCAGACTCACGTCCATCGAGTCAGGGATTCCATCCAGCCATCTCATCCTTGGTTGTTCCCTTCTCCTTCTGCCCCCAATCCCTCCCAGCATCAGAGTCTTTTCCAATGAGTCAACTCTTCACATGAGGTGGCCACAGTACTGGAGTTTCAGCCTTAGCATCATTCCTTCCAAAGAAATCCCAGGGTTGATCTCCTTCAGAATGGACTGGTTGGATCTCCTTGCAGTCCAAAATTATTACTAAGCAATTGCCAGGGGATTTTTAGGGGAAGCAACTTGGTTCTTGTGTGCGCATATTCTACCTTCGCCCAGGAGGTGTCCCATCTGCTGTGAAATTCTTGACCTCCTCGGAACTGTCAGGCTAGAAGGAGGGCGATACATAAGTGAGTATGAATTGGCTTTTCCAGAGATGGCGTAGGACGTGGAATAATTAACCCATCTGTGTTTTCATCTGCACCTGATCAAGTCCACCAAAGCAGAACGGATTTTGAAAGTTAAGGGAGAAACAGTCTTGGACCATGTGGTGTTCTGGTTCGGCTATGCTGACCAGCAGGTGAAGACACACTGATCCCCCTTCTCACTCTGGGGTCCAGCAGGTAAGGCTCTTCTCACCCCAATTAGGAAGGAGGTGGAATGGCAATTTAAGTGTTTCATTGAGTAGAAATATCAGAAGTACAGAGGGTACCAAGAGCTTCATAGACAGAACGAAAAGGAAAAGTAGAAGAAAGTACAAGAAGGTAAGCAAGATGGGGGGAAGTGAATGTAAGGCAATTGTATCGGAGTGCATGATTGAAAATTTAAAGAAGGAGGAACCTGGTGGGCTGCAGTCTGTGGGTCTGTGAAGAGTCGGACACGACTGAATGACTTCACTTTCAATTTTCACTTTCCACTTTCATGCCTTGGAGAAAGAAATGGCAACCCACTCGTGTTCTTGCCTGGAGAATTCCAGGGACGGTGGAGCCTGGTGGGCTGCCATCTATGGGGTCGCACAGAGTCAGACACGACTGAAGCGATTTAGCAGCAGCAGCAGCCTCAGCCATATCATCTGTAAAATGAGAACAGTTTAAAGTATGCATCATACAACAAAGAGTCAGATAAGAGAAAAGAGAGCAAGAATGGGAAAAAAAAGATCAGCAGATATCTGACTGCAAAATATTTTAAAAATTGTCTTACTGAATTTACTATGTAATAAAAATATTGCCACAGTATTTCCATGGGCTAAAGAGACTATTTCTCTTGCAAACTCACATTTGAAAGTATGAAAGAGAAAGAGAGAATTAACATGTATTAATTATTAATTGGGCTTCCCTGGTGACTCAGATGGTAAAGAGTTTCTGAAGTTCAGGAGATTTGGGTTCAATCCCTGGGTTGGGAAGATCTCCTGAAAAAGGGAAAGGCAATCCCCTCCAGTTTTCCTGCCTGGATAATTCCAGGTCACACAGAGTCGGACACAACTGAGCAACTAATAAACACAACTATTAATTAGGGATAACCTGGTGGCTCAGTGGAAATTCACATACCAGTGCAGGAGATGCAAGCTCTATCCCTGGGTCAGGAAGAGCCCCTGAAAAAGGAAATGAAACAGCAACTCACTCCAGTATTCTTGACTGTAAAATTCCATGGACAAAGAGCCTGTAAGGCTATAGTTTCTAGGGTCATAAAGAGTCAGAAAAAATGACTAAGCAACTACACCAATTATTAACTAAGCAGAGCATAAAATCTTAGGGTTGATTAAACAATAATTAACAGTTGCAAATTGACAAGAAACCATTGCTTGGTGGTCTCTAAAGTAGGAATCATTTCACTCCTTGAGCTAGAGAAGAAAATTCTAGAAATTATATTTACATTAACATATTTAGTGTTATAGGTACTTAGTTTAAAATTTTAAATAATTAATCAAATTTATGTACATTTATCATCTGATTTTTAAATGAGCTTTAATAAAACAAACAAGTTTATAATAGAATAAAAATGCATGTTAAGAGTGAAAGCATCTCTAATGTAAATATATTCTATTAGCTTTCTTTTATATAGCCTTTGTACAAATAAAACAACTGGTAATAGATTACAAGATTATTCTTGGGTTCTATTTTTCTTGGTTTATGATAAAGGAGTAATATATCATTTACATGCAACAACATTAAAGAAAATGATAGAAATAAAATGATTTCTTAAAGACTCAAACTTTGTGTTTGTATCACTATAGATAATATACTATCCTAGTGTATAGGAGTCTACATCAGCTATGGAACAATGAATGGCTTAAATTGTGTCTTGAGGGATGGAGAAAAAGAGAAAATAAAAATTCTTAAAACAATGGATTCTTTGCTACCTATGAACTATAGCAAACTAAGGAAACTGTCATCAACAATATGCTCTAGAGATAACCTTTAATCATTTCAGGATCACATGAACTTTGAAAATGTCAAGGAACAAGTACTATAGCCTTTTCAGAATGGAATTTGGGTGCCTGTAGTCATCCCAGGAAGAGTTTTAAAGAAATCATTGTCGCGTTTTTCAACAAATGCAGTTAGAATACGAAATTGGATTTTTCTATCAGATAGGTATACAATCAAGAGACCTTTGTAGTCAATCTATTAAACTTTCTATTTATCCTATGAGATTTAAGAAAGTATAATATTTAAGTATTGTTCATAATATGATGAATTTTAATTATCTTGAAAAAGCAATGGTACATTGAAGAGAAATTTAAAATTAATTCTCAGTTGTAACTGTTGATTCAAGGAGAAAAGGAGATCTCTTTTTCTCTGAACATCTTTATATAACAAAATGGCTATTGCTGTACTACATTTTCATCTCCTTTTCAAATATTTATAACCAAACACAAATAAAACATGGAATGAATCTTTGATAATATTTATTTTGCTTGATCGAACTGTTCTTAAAGTCCAAGTAAATGAAAGATTAGTAGGAGGAGGTGGAGGAAGAAGATGAGGAATGGAAACTGTTTTGTGTTTTCGAATAATGACATCAAGAAAAAATACAGTATACTATTACTACATCAATTCTTTCTTAGTAGAGTTATGTCTTACAGTAGTTACAACATAAAGTATTTTTGCTCTGAAATTATTTATAGCAATAGCCTAATCATTAGGGCCTACCATACCCCCTTTATATAGTCTTTAAGATTCAAATTCTAAATGTACTATAATGCATATAACTACATGCTTGTAAGACAACTTTTGATTCATTGACAATGGCTTTGAGTTAATGATTTCTTAAATATAAATTGATACATAATTTTGCAATGATGTTTATTATTCCTGGTATCATCATACGAAGGTTATTATGACTTGAATATGTGTATACTCCCAAAATTTACATGTTTAAATTTTAATGCCCAGTGTATTATTATTAGGAGGTGAGTCTTCTGGGAGGTGCTTAGGTTATGAAGGTCAAGTCCTCATTGATGGGGTTGTTGCTGTTTCTGTTTGGTTGTTCAGTCATGTCCAACTCTTTGAGACCTTGTGAACTATACCCTGCCAGGCTCTTTTGTCTAAGGAATTTTCTGAGCAAGAATACTCAATGGGGCTGTCATTTCCTCCTCCAGGTGATCTTACTAACCCAGGGATTAATTCTGTCATCTGCTTTGGCAGGAGGATTCTTTACCACTGAGCCACAAAGGAAGCCCTCATGAGTGGGATAATTACCCTTTAAAAAACACCACAGAATTTTCTTGCCCTTTCCACAAAGTGAGGAAACAGGGAGGAGTTTGAATTCTACAACCTAGAAAAGTGTCTTCACAACAACCTAACCATATCAGTACACCTTGGACTTCCCTGACTCCAGAATTATGGCAAATAAATTTCTGTTGTTTATAAGTTACCTTTCCTATGGTATTCTGTTATAAAAGTCTGAATAGACTAAGATAAGTATATTCCTGTGTTAAAATCTCACCTAAGATAGAATCTAGTGACTATATTCACTTTTGGCACCAGGGATTCTCAAAGTAGACAAGCTTATTCTCCAGAGGTTCTTATTTATTTATTCATACAGTATTCACTAAACATACTTAGAAATAAACAAAAAAAAATTGTTGCATACAAAAGAATTTTTCACATATGTATAGATAATAGTGGGGCTCAAAGAAATGAGTAATACAGTGACAATGTAACTGCTAATAGAAATAATAGAAGCTGGTATTTAGGGAAGGAGTTTGGTATGACCTCAATATAACATTCTGGTAAGAATCTTTTAGATCAGTGATTTTCAATGTCACACTTTGAGTGACAATTTTTGTTCCAAAATTACCTGATTGTGGAGGAATTAGAAAGTTTCTTGTATGCTAAGAGGCCAGTGTCTGTCTCAGAAAGAGCGGACTGTCAATTGTTAAGGGACAGCCAACACCCAATATCTTTTTTCCATTTTGTTAATGTACTGCTGGCCACATTCCCTCATCAGTATCTAAAGGAGATGGAGATGGAAGTTGGCCTATTTTCTAAAGGAAATCACCCTACAAGTTGTATCAGAATTGGCACCTTGGAGATTCTGCTTGAGGCAAAAAGCTTTGGAAAGGAATATCCCTACTAACTTTATTTTTCAGAGTTTTGTTATACATACACAGACAAGTGGTACCACAGAAAGTATGAAGTAACAGATCATATTTGTGCAATGGAAGGGTGCTTTATACGATAATTTATACAATTAAAATGTATTGAAATACATTTTTAGAAAAGCTGATGTAGTCAGCATCCAACATTAGAATTCACCCATTACAGATATACTGAAAGGCTTATATATTCCTTTCCTGAATAAATTCTCCTGTTTGGAAAGAAATATGTGCTTAGTGTCTCAGCTGTGTCTGACTCTTTGTGACCCTTTAAACTGTAACCCGTCAGGCTCCTCTGTCCATGGAGATTCTCTAAACAAGAATATTGGTATGGCTTGCCATTTTCTTCTCCAGGGGATCTTCCCAACTCAGGGATGGAATTTGTGCCTCCTGTTTCCTGCATTGAAGGTGGACTCTTTATTGCTGTGCCACCCAAGAAGCAAGAAATAGTGATTACCCTTATTCCAATGCATTTTCATGCATATCTTCATATTTTATTACATTTAAATTCATAATGAATTTAATATATCCTTGATTAATATGCACTGTTTGCATTTTTTTATCTAAGTTCATTATATCTCTATTTTAAACTTTCTTCACTCTTAATTTGTTAATGTTTATTTATACCAGTAGGTGCAGCTATAGTTTGTTTTTATTTTGACTTCAGTCTACTATTCTACTGCATAAATATTCTACAGTATGCTTACAGTATTCCACTGGTGTGAACTTAGTCCCCCTTCCCTCACTTTTTCATTCCTATAACTTTTTATTACAAGCCTCCATGTTTCTCTGGGTTTACATAATTATGTAACCTGTAACTGGGTTATAGGATATGCATATCTCTACCTTTACTGAATATTTTAGTAATACACTCTGAAAGCATTCCAGTGAGTACTCTTGGGAGAAGTCTTAGAATTTATGTGTGTGCGTGTATGTGTATGTCTGTGTGTGTGTGCACATGCACGTGTGTGTGCATGTTCAGTCACTCAATTGTGTCTGTCTCTTTGTGACCCATGGACTGTAGCCCACCAGGTTCCTCTGTCCAAGAATGCTGAAGCAGGTTACCATTTCTTACTCCAGGGGATCTTCCTGACCCTGGGATTGAACCCGTGTCTCCTGTGTCTCTGGCATTGCAGGCAGATTCTTTACCATTTAACTATGAAGCTCCTAGAGTTGATGAGTATTCTATTAAATATTTAAGCCATAGATGAGAATATTTTTGGAAACAGACATGCAAATCTATGATTAAACTGGAAGTAAATAAACTTCCTAAAATATTCTACCTTTGTACACTTATCTTTCAAAGTAATTGTTCACCAACATCCAGAAAACATAATTTCTGATTAAAATCAGGTAACCTTTATTTCTATCACCAATGTAATTGCTGATCCACTAATACTATTAATTTAGTCAAATTTAAATCATATTAGAAGCAACTATATTTGCATGTATTAGTTTCATTTAATGTGTCTTTGAATACTTAATTATCCAATTTTTGGAAAGAATTTTACTCAGGTCTGCCACCATCACCCTAATACCAAAACCTGACAAAGATGCCACAGAAAAAGAAAACTACAGGCCAATATCACTGATGAACATAGATGCAAAAATCCTTAACAAAATTCTAACAATCAGAATCCAACAGCACATTAAAAAGATCATACACCATAACCAAGTGGGTTTTAACCCTGGGATGCAAGGATTCTTCAATATCTGCAAATCAATCAATGTAATTCACCACATTAACAAATTGAAAAATAAAAGCCATATGATTATCTCAATAGATGCAGAGAAGGCCTTTGACAAAATTCAACATCCATTTATGATAAAAACTCTCCAGAAAGCATGAATAGAAGGAACATACCGCAACATAATAAAAGCTATATATGACAAGCCCACAGCAAACATTATCCTCAATGGTGAAAAACTGAAAGCATTTCCCCTAAAGTCAGGAACAAGACAAGGGTGCCCACTTTCACCGCTACTATTCAACATAGTTCTGGAAGTTTTGGCCACAGCAATCAGGGCAGAAAAAGAAATAAAAGGAATCCAAATTGGAAAAGAAGAAGTAAAACTCTCACTGTTTGCAGATGACATGATCCTCTACA
>SJYT01069761.1:137034-151772 GCA_006410635.1 Cephalophus harveyi
AACATCCATTTATGATACAAACTCTCCAGAAAGTAGGAATACAAGGAACATACCTCAACATAATAAAAGCTATATTTGACAAACCCACAGCAAACATTATCCTCAATGGTGAAAAACTGAAAGCATTTCCCCTAAAGTCAGGAGCAAGACAAGGGTGCCCACTTTCACCGCTATTATTCAGCATAGTTCTGGAAGTTTTGGCCACAGCAATCAGGGTAGAAAAAGAAATAAAAGGAATCCAAATTGGAAAAGAAGAAGTAAAACTCTCACTGTTTGCAGATGACATGATCCTCTACACAGAAAATCCTAAAGACTCCACCAGAAAATTACTAGAGCTAATCAATGAATATAGTAAAGTTGCAGGATATAAAATCAACAGACAGAAATCCCTTGCATTCCTATACACTAATAATGAGAAAGTAGAAAAAGAAATTAAGGAAACAATTCCATTCACCATTGCAACGAAAAGAATAAAATACTTAGGAATACATCTACCTAAGGAAACTAAAGACCTATATATATAAAACTATAAAACACTGATGAAAGAAATCAAAGGGGACACTAATAGATGGAGAAATATGCCATGTTCATGGATCAGAAAAATCAATATAGTGAAAATGAGTATACTACCCAAAGCAATCTATAGATTCAGTGCAATCCCTACCAAGCTACCAGTGGTATTTTTCACAGAACTAGAACAAATAATTTCAAGATTTGTATGGAAATACAAAAAACCTCGAATAGCCAAAGCAATCTTGAGAAAGAAGAATGGAACTGGAGGAATCAACTTGCCTGACTTCAGGCTCTACTACAAAGCCACAGTCATCAAGACAGTATGGTACTGGCACAAAGACAGAAATATAGATCAATGGAACAAAATAGAAAGCCCAGAGATAAATCCACACACCTATGGACACCTTATCTTCGACAAAGGAGGCAAGAATATACAATGGAGTAAAGACAATCTCTTTAACAAGTGGTGCTGGGAAAACTGGTCAACCACTTGTAGAAGAATGAAACTAGATCACTCTCTAACACCACACACAAAAATAAACTCAAAATGGATTAAAGATCTAAATGTAAGACCAGAAACTATAAAACTACTAGAGGAGAACATAGGCAAAACACTTTCCGACATAAATCACAGCAGGATCCTCTATGATCCACCTCCCAGAATACTGGAAATAAAAGCAAAAATAAACAAATGGGATCTAATTAAAATTAAAAGCTTCTGCACAACAAAGGAGACTATAAGCAAGGTGAAAAGACAGCCTTCTGAGTGGGAGAAAACAATAGCAAATGAAGCAACTGAAAAACAACTAATCTCAAAAATATACAAGCAACTTATGCAGCTCAACTCCAGAAAAATAAATGACCCAATCAAAAAATGGGCCAAAGAACTAAACAGACATTTCTCCAAAGAAGACATACGGATGGCTAACAAACACATGAAAAGATGCTCAACATCACTCATTATCAGAGAAATGCAAATCAAGACCACAATGAGGTACCATTTCACACCAGTCAGAATGGCTGCGATCCAAAAGTCTACAAGCAATAAATGCTGGAGAGGGTGTGGAGAAAAGGGAACCCTCTTACACTGCTGGTGGGAATGCAAACTAGTACAGCCACTATGGAGAACAGTGTGGAGATTCCTTAAAAAACTGCAAATAGAACTGCCTTATGACCCAGCAATCCCACTGCTGGGCATACACACCGAGGAAACCAGAATTGAAAGAGACACATGTACCCCAATGTTCATTGCAGCACTGTTTATAATAGCCAGGACATGGAAACAACCTAGATGTCCATCAGCAGATGAATGGATAAGAAAGCTGTGGTACATATACACAATGGAGTATTACTCAGCCATTAAAAAGAATTCATTTGAATCAGTTCTAATGAGATGGATGAAACTGGAACCTATTATACAGAGTGAAGTAAGCCAGAAAGAAAAACACCAATACAGTATACTGACACATATATATGGAATAAGACATTTCTCCAAAGAAGACATACGGATGGCTAACAAACACATGAAAAGATGCTCAACATCACTCATTATCAGAGAAATGCAAATCAAGACCACAGTGAGGGACCATTTCACACCAGTCAGAATGGCTGTGATCCAAAAGTCTATAAGCAATAAATGCTGGAGAGGGTGTAGAGAAAAGGGAACCCTCTTACACTGTTGGTGGGAATGCAAACTGGTACAGCCACTATGGAGAACAGTGTGGAGATTCCTTAAGAAACTGGAAATAGAACTGCCTTATGACCCAGCAATCCCACTGCTGGGCATACACACCGAGGAAACCAGAATTGAAAGAGACACGTGTACCCCAATGTTCATCACAGCACAGTTTATAATAGCTAGGACATGGAAACAACCTAGATATCCATCAGCAGATGAATGGATAAGAAAGCTGAGGTACATATACACAATGGAGTATTACTCAGCCATTAAAAAGAATACATTTGAATCAGTTCTAATGAGATGGATGAAACTGGAACCTACTATACAGAGTGAAGTAAGCCAGAAAGAAAAATACCAATACAGTACACTAACACATATATATGGAATTTAGAAAGATGGTAATGATAACCCTGTATGCGAGACAGCAAAAGAGACACAAATGTATAGAATGGACTTTTGGACTCTGAGGGAGAGGAAGAGGGTGGGATGATTTGGGAGAATGGCATTGAAACATGTATACTATCATGTAACAAATGAATTGCCAGTCTATGTTTGATACAGGATACAGGATGCTTGAGGCTGGTGCACCGGGATGATCCAGAAAGATGATATGGGGTGGGAGGTGGGAGCGGGGTTCAGGATTGGGAGCTCGTATATACCCATGGTGGATTCATGTCAATGTATGGCAAAACCCATACAGAATTGTAAAGTAAAATAAAATAAAAATAAAATTTAAAAAAAAAGCTTACATTTTTAAAATTGTTAGTGGATAAGGAAATATTTTCAATATATTTTTTTCACTATCCTACACATTTGTGATTGCATTTACATTTAAAATATTTCCTCTGCCATAGCCCCAATGGACTTAATTGACTAGAAGCATCCAATTCTGGAAAACTAATATGTCTATTAAAAGATTGAGATTATACATATAGACATTTAACCTGTGAATTTATACCTCTTAAAAATAATATTAAAATTATATAGAAAATGTATCACTAAGCACTTTTCTTCTGTACATGTCATGACAAATATTAGCATTGTGTACCTTCAGCATAAATGGAGTTGACAAATTGTCAGAACTAATAAATGAATAGAGTTAAAGAAGTTTCTTGAAATTTAATCCCCTCCTTCCTTGTAAAGGATTTTCTTCTTGAATTACTAACCAACACAATAAAACTGAATTGTTAATAGTCAAGATTAACAAAAATAATGATGATCAGATGTTTTTATTGCTTTTATTTTAAGACTATCACAAATTTGATGTTTTCAGGATTTCATCATTTAGTCAAATATCTTAGAACAACTGTACAAAAGCAAATCAAGCAATTACAAATATAATGAGTTTGATCTTTCATTTAAATCATATGTCTATAGTAACAGTTGTGCTAAGAAAGGAACAATCATATTTCCCTGATTTCCACACAATTAAACTCTCCTAAGGAATTAAAAAATTCTGACTTTAAAAAACCATGCTGTGTTGTGAATTTTAAATCTTTTTTTTTTTTTTTTGTATCTCAGCACTGGAGAGCATATTTTTAGTTCTTAAAATAGAAAGGGTAAATTTCAAAGCAGTTTTTCAACATGTGAGTATTACTCAATAGTAGGCAGAATAGTAATGTCCAAAGATGTCCAAAAAATTTGTCCCCAAAGAGGCTAAGGCCTGGATCTGTGCATATGTGATGTTGTGTGAAAAGGAAAATGACTTTCTCTTGTACATAGAATTTGTGTTGCTAATAATTTGACCTTAAAATTGGGAGATTATCCTGAAATATTTCAGTGGGCCCAGTATAACCCCAAATGATTCTTAAAAGTAGAAGAGGTAAGAAGAAGAGGAAAACCAGAGAGATTAGCACATGAGCAGGACCTGGCCAAACATTGCTGGCTTTGAAAACAGAGGGAGAAGATGGGACATGAACCAAGGAATGTGGGCAACCTCAAGAAACTAGAAAAGATGAAGATTTTCTCCTAAGCCCTAGAAGGAACATAGACCTGCCCACACCTTGATTTTAAACTAGAGCTACATTATGAACATCTGACCTTCATAATTTAAGATAGTAAATTTGTATTGTGTAAGCCACTAATTTTATGATAACTTTTTTACACAAGAAATAGTGTTGTAGCCACACATTCAGGGACACAAACTCACTCAGAAGGACAATGCAGATAGTGAAGTGCAGTTTATTACACTGGCAGGCCCAAGGCAGAGTCTCTTCTTAGCCAAGAACCCCAACCAGTTTTTGTGAAAACCTTATATACCTTACGGAGAAGACAATGGCACCCAACTACATTACTCTTGCCTGGAAAGTCCCATGGATGGAGGAGCCTGGAGGGCTGCAGTCCATAGGGTCGCTGAGGGTCGGACACAACTGAGCGACTTCACTTTCACACATAAGAAAAGGAAATGGCAACCTACTCCAGTGTTCTTGTCTGGAGAATCCCAGGGACGGGGGAGCCTGGTGGGCTGCCATCTATGGGGTCGCACAGAGTCGGACACAACTGAAGTGACTTAGCAGTAGCAGTATATACCCTAAGTGTACATGTCCAAACCCACCTCCCCAGATTCCTTGAAACTAGTGTGAACAAAGGAAGAGAAAGATACAATCAAAGTTAACCCGTGATTCATATGCCTTAAGCCTAGGTAGTTAACAGTGGACAATTATCAATAGGCCTGTGGTCATACCCCAATAAGCATAATAGAATTTATGATTATATTTGGTTACACAGATAATTAGAGTATTCTTTTAGGCAATGGAGTCTAGGTATGAGCCTTGGGGTTCTTCCATCCGGAGGGCCTGGTTTTCCAGTTGGTATGTCGTTTCCATAGATACTGGGCATATAGCTCAAAGTACACAGTCCAGCTCAAGATGGAGTCCTGCTTTCAGGTTGGAGCCTGTTCTAACTGTTTCCTCCTTCATTCCCCTCTCTTGATGCTCTTAACTCATAGTATGAGCATCACTCATAGAGATACATTGCACCCAGGCCCTCTGACTGCCAATTTGGGAGAACGACACCAACTTCTGGGTTACAAAGTTCATAATACATTGTAAAATGCAGGATCCACAAAGTAGAACTATTAAGGCAACTATAACAATGGTAAACATAGTTTTCCACCAATCACCCTTCACCCAGGATAGGACCGAAGTCCAAAAAGAAAGATTATCATCAGACATAGCTTTTACCTGACCTTTCAGGTCACCTAGGTTGGCTGATATATTGCCAGATAAATCAGGAATATATACACAACATTCAACATTAATTATAGCACAGGTCCCTCTTTGTGCTGAAACTATGGTTAGTTTCAAGATGATACCAGCAAGTACTTGTAGCAGCAGTTGATTGTAGAGCTTCACCTCTTCTTCTTTAAGATGATCTTGGTTTCACAGGGATCAGTGCGGTCCTTTTGTATAGTCCACTCGGCGTCCTCTAGGTCTGTGTTGTATGCTCTTTTCATCCTCATATGGAGGATCCAGGGAGTGGCATCTGCAACTTTAACTGCAGTAGGGCTGCTTAGAACAACAGTATATGGACCCTTCCAATATGGGGCCAAGGATTCGTGTTTCCAGGCCTTGACCCACACCTGATCCTCAGGCACAAATTCGTGAATCTGTTCCCCAAGGGAGAATGGTACCCTTTCTTGTACAAACTTAGTTACTGATTTATTACCTTAAACAGTTCCATCTGCTATGAAATCCCATCTCCCCTTACCTGAGGCAAATTTGTTGCCATCTGTTTTATTATGGGAGGGGGCCTCCCATACAATTTCTTATGGAGAATAGCCTTGGGACCATGGGGTCATCCTGAGTCTGAGCAGAGCCATCGGCGGCAAGTTCACCCAGGAACAGTCAGTCTCTATGATCTACTTGGAGAGTCTCTTTAAGTGTCCGGTTGGTTCATTCCACCATCTCAGAACTCTGGGCCTATATGCAGTGTGCATTTTCTATTTGATGTTTAAAGATTTGCTTACTTGTACTGTCAGCTATGAAAGCCAGGCCACTGTCTGGTCCAGTGCTGGTAGGAAATCCAAATCTGGGAACTATTTCCCTAAACAGGCACTGGGCTACTTCCAATGCTCTTTCAGTCCAGGTAGGAGAAGCTTTTATCCATCCTAAGAACATACATACCATGACCAGCAGGTAACAGTGGTGTCGATGAGGTTTCATTTTAGTGAAGTCCACTCCCAGGTGTTCAAAGGGCAGCGTGCCTTTCAGCTAAATACCCAGAGGTTTATGTCTAAATACCTGAGAGGCAGCATTAACCTGAGCAAGCAGTATGGCCTATGTGGGTCGCTTGGTGTGTTTGGCTTACCAGAGTGTGTGCCAGCTCTTCTGATACCAATAATTCCACTTTGGCTAACCTGATAGCCATTGTCTTTTTTTATTAGGCTAATGCCATCAGTATATAGGACCCAATTGGGGTCTGGAACCTTGTGTCCTTCTTTAAAACAAACCCCAGATACCTTACCTCCTCCTTGCAGATCTGTGCTTTCTTCTTCAATACCTGGTAATCTGCTTCCATCAGCAGCTGGAGCAGTGTTTTTGTCCCTTTCCAGCATTTTTTCTTGGTCTTGGGAGCCAGCAGCAGGTCATTGATGTATTGTAGGAGCCAACATCTGTACTTTTCTGGGTGGAATGAGCCCAGGTCAGAAGCCAAGGCTTCCCCAAAGATGGTTGGGGAATTCTTAAACCCTTGTGGGGGAGTCCAGGTGAGCTGTTGTTTGGTGCCCCCGACTGGATCTTCCCATTCAAAGGCAAAGACGGGCTGTGACACTGGGGCGAGGCATATGCAGAAGAAGACATCCTTGAGATCTAGGCAAGTGTAAACTTTAGTCTTCAGTGGGAAGAGACTAAGTAAGGTATAAGGGTTTGGAACAGTGGGGTGTAAAGTCACAGTAGCCTGGTTGACTAGCCTGAGATCCTGTACAGGCCTATAGTCCTGTCTTCTTTCCTTTTTGACTGGCAAGATTGGTGTATTCCAAGCTGACTGGCACTCTACCAGAATGCCCACTTGTTTCAATCTATTCATGTGGATGCTGGCCTGGGCCTCTATTTAGCCAGCCTGGTTGAGGCGGAGGTTTGAGGGGTGGAGTGTTGTTTTCTGTCCAGACCTCAGGGAATAATTGAGCTAGCTCTCTCTCATGCTTTTCCAGCCCACCTTGTTCTTCTTTTGGAGGCTCATGCAACCTCCACTCATCTTGAGGGGGTATTGAGAGAGAGAGCAAATAAGTCACAGTATCCGTCCGGAAGGTGGGCCTCTCCTATGGGGAGAAAGTCACTTGTGCTCCTAGTATGGAGAGCAAGTCTCTTCACAACAGGGGTACTGGGCACTCAAGAATGTTTGGTCTCCCTCTTTTAAGGTTACCATGGGTTCTCGGGGACCTAATATCTCTGAGCCCCGGCAGCCTTATTTAATTTCCAAGTCAACAAGCCCCACAACTGTGAGAGCTTCCTTCGCCTTCCTTGTCTTAGAGCATTCATTCTTTCAGTGGCCAAAACTGGCCCTGGGCACACTGGTTTGGCTGTAACAGGGCTGGGGCCTCCGTTGGGACCATTTGAAGGACTGTCCTGTCCCTGGGACAGAGGAGGGGGGGCCAGAGTTATCATAACTCTAGCCATGAATCAATATTCGGATTTTGATCCAGGTGTCCTGGCTCTCCTGTGACTACTATATAGACCGCTTCCACTATTTTTAAGTTCATGTTGTTCTCTGGTGGCCATCCTACTCCCACAGGGGGCCATTTGACCTCACAGAATATGTGGAGGCTGTTAGATGTCATCTTCACCCCATGCTGCTGCTGCTTATGCTAAGTCGCTTCAGTCGTGTCCGACTCTGTGTGACCCCATAGATGGCAGCCCACCAGGCTCCCCATCCCTGGGATTCTCCAGGCAAGAACACTGGAGTGGGTTGCCATTTCCTTCTCCAATGCATGAAAGTGAAAAGTGAAAGTGAATTTGCTCAGCTGTATCCGACTCTTCACGACCCCATGGACTGCAGCCTACCAGGCTCCTCCATCCATGGGATTTTTCAGGCAGGAGTACTAGAGTGGGGTGCCATTGCCTTCTCTGATGGCTGAAGGTGGAGTGAAGTAAATTGACTTTCCCAATCTTGCACAGCTAACAAGTGGCAGAAGCACAATGTATGAACAACTGTTATTGATAACAGGCATATAAAGTTGGGCAAATTGTAGTTTCTTTTGTTAAAGAATTTAATGACTACTTTGTGATTCTGGTGTCTACACATAAGCTGGTGTCTACCAGCTTATGTGATTCTGGTGTCTACCATAGTGAGGTAAATTTGGTATAGGTTTTCAAACACAGCAACTGAGAATAAGACCTTTTGAATCCAATCTGAGAGTGAAGTCCAGATCTCCCCTGAAGTAATTGGTGATCTCTGAGTGATCTTACCTTTCTTTGCTTTAATTCATTTAATTATAAAGTTAAGGCAGTATATTGATGATGGAAATATATTGTGGTAATTAGCTGAGTTAAAGCAGCTATATTGTCAAATACAGCTTCTCACATAAAAGTAAAATTCAATACAGAAAAATTGCAATTATAAAATGTTTTCAAAATAGTGCAATAACCAGTCATAAGAGAGATAATAAATTCATTGCTGAAGCTAATTTAGTGACACAGTAGAGATACAGTTTATTCAATCTAGTCTACTATTTATTTGACTGTCACATGTAATTTTAACTTTAAATGATTTTATTTTATATTTCTAGGGAACTAAAATTTGCCCCCCTGAAATGTATCTCTACAGCATGCAGATTATTTCACGCTGAAAACAATCAAGGCTCAAAAGACTGAGAAAGAAAATTTAACCTTCCCTCAAACTGGGTAAAAGAATTTAGATGGAGGATCTTTTCCTGAAATGGAACCATTAGTAGAGATATCTGCAAAAAATATGGGCTAGATGCAGTGGGAAAAACTTGGCAGGGCTTAAAAATCAGAGTCCACTTTATGTCCCATTGCTTCTGCATGGCTCAGCAAACTTTCATTTACCAAACATTTGCTTTATCATATAAATTGCCTTCCTCACCTTTGAGATCCAAAACCATTATCCCCAGCATCTTTTGTCTTTTGCCAAAGATAATTTTTAGGTAATTGCTTCAGCCATTTTGGTGAATTACTCAGTTGCGGAGGGCCACTTCCATGTACACCTATTACTAAACTTTTGTTTGATTTTTCCTTTAATCTGTTCCATGTCAAGTTAATTATCAGCCGAGCCAGAAGAATCTAAAGAGAGGAGAGAAAAATTGATCCTAAAATTGATTGAACAATTGCATTAAAAAATTTGTTAAGATCATCCTGAATTATAATATTACATGAAATAATGGAGGGTGACTGAAAGCCTAGTATTGGATCAACTTCATTACCTATATTCAGACTAGTTTTACAATATTTAAAACACTTTCCCTTTTATTTTCATAACTGGAGGCCTTAAAAAACAAAAGTAGAGCTTCTTTTAAATTACAATTTTTAATTATAGTCTCTGAAAACTTCCTAAGATTGGTAATAATTTATAATGGGATTATATAATTACTTGTTGCTCTCAAAAAAAGAAAACTGTATGAAATTTTGAAAGTATTGAAAAGATTTATAATGGAGAGAAACAGAGGATATAAGTGAGATTGTAAACCATTTTATACCCCCAAGCTGCTATGATCTGAACTAGAAAAGAAGACTACAAGTTGCCTGAATATCTGTGCTATGCCAAATGTTGTAATAGACACCATGTCCTTCCAAATAGCAAACTATTTTTAACATAAAACCACAAATGATGTTTCAGCAATAGCAAAATAAAATAGATCTTATTAAAGCATAGTAACTCAAACATATATTACTAGAATCAATTAGAGAAGAAGCACTTCTCTTGTCCCTGTGGATAAATGGTTAATGCACTGAAGTGTGATATTTAATTACCTCTTTTTACTTTACCCATCATTATTTTAACTTTCATAGCTACACATGTTACACCAGCCATAAAATTATATAGTCCATTTTAAGGAGCAGTTATAGTATTTTTCTGATCTCCTGATACAGAGTATTTTGCCAGTGGTCACCACACCATGGGAAGGTTTTCCTCCAATCAGTTCCAAATTTATAAGCCCTTAAATTTTACCACTGTCATGTCATTAAACAGAGAAGTCCACATGTCTACAATCAATTAGAAGCCTTTTCTGAGTTCTGCCCTCTTCCATTTGACCAATATACTTGCCAAGATGAAGATATTAATCCTGAATTGCCAGTCTCATCATACAAAATATCCTCAACATTGTACAAAAACCTATTATAATCAGATTTTTTCAAGAAGAGAAAATTCATCAATTTGTAGGGAAATACAAAAGAGCTAACCTATGCAGGATACCCCGATTCAATTCCTGGGTCAGGAAGCTCTCCTGGAGAAGGGATAGGCTACAGACTCCAACATTCTTGGGCTTCCCTGGTGGCTCAGATGGTAAAGAACCCATCTGTAATGTGGATTACAGACCTGGATTCAATCCTGGGTTGGGAAGATTCCCTGGAGGAGGGCATGGCAACCCACTCCAGTATTCTTACCTGGAGAAACCTCATGGATAGATGAGCTTGGCAGGCTACAGCCATGGGGTCACAAAGAGTTGGACATGACTGAGCGACTAAGCACAGCACACATAGGTTAGCCTAGCCTACCTACAACATGCTCAGAACATGTTTATATTAACCTACAATTGGGGAAAAATAATCAAACCACCATCTATTTTATAGTGCTCAATATCTCATGTAATTTATTGAATACCATATTGAAAGTAAAAACTAGAATTGTTGCCTGGATATAGAAAGGTTGTTAAGTGTATTGGTTATTCATGCTCATAATAATATATCTGATTGCAAGCTGAGGTTCTAGTATCTTAGTACATATTGCTAACCCAGGGAAGAGATCAAAGTTCAAAATTCAAAGTGGAGTTTCTACTGAATGTGTATCACTTTCACAATATCATAAAGTTGACAAATTTTAAATGAAGCCATCATAAGTTGGGAACTATCTGTAATATTAATAAAAATGCTGTCGTTATTGGTATAATCCTCAAATACATTGAACAGTTTCCTATCAATGCTCTATTTGAAAACCTACATGAAGACATCAGCTGCTAACTGGAAAAAAATATTTCTTTGATTCTACTATTCAAGATCAGTCAATTCATGATAGTTCTCATTTCTATTAGCCTTTGGTACTATGCTATATCAAATGCAATTCAGTAGTCATGTTTCCTATCTCAAGCTTCCATTCTTATGATTTTCATCTTTCCTCCTATTTTATTTTTTTGTGAGTTTGTGTCTCTCCTGACCCAATTCACTGTGCCTTAAAACCAAAACTCTCTTTTTAAAGTGAAAGTCATTCAGTCACATCCGACTCTTTGCGACCCCATGGACTATACAGTCCATGGAGTTCTCCAGGCCAGAATACTGGAGTGGGTAGCCTTTCCCTTCTCCAGGGGATCTTCCTAACTCAGAGAACTAACCTGGGTCTCCCACATTGCAGGTGGATTCTTTACCAGCTGAACCAAAAGAGAAGCCCAAGAATAATGGAGTGGGTAGCCTATCCTTTCTCCAGGGGATCTTTCTGACCCAGGTTCTCCTGGATTGCAGGCAGATTCTTTACCAACTGAGCTATTGATGAAGCTGCAATAGTTAAATTAAAAAAAAAAAAGTCTTCACAGAACACCCATTCCAACTTCTTCCCTATGTGAAATCTGACTGCCTTTTCAGGGACCTCCTCTTTTCTTGCTTGGTGGATTTGTGGTGCATGGCTTGAACATATCTCTTGGTAACTTTAGAGTGGTTTACTCATACTACTATTGTATTTGTTTCTTAACAATTTTGTCCAAAATCTGGCAGAAATCCATTTTTTATGATGGTAATGCCATCTGTTTGTCAATAAAATCTTGAGATATTAACTGTTTACTTCTGTCATGATTTTTTTTAACATAAGAACCTTCCCTTAATACATTAAAGGTAAATTAGAAATGAGATTGCACTTAATAGAGAAAATAATAAAGTTAAATTCTTGTGTTGAGAGTTGTAAGCTCTTGATATTCATAACAATAAAAATAACTGTCCTGTCTCTCTGAAAGTGCTGTGATTCTCCATAGAGGAAATGGGGGAAACGGTCTCAATAGGTTAATTGTTAAATAACTTAGTATACAGTTTAACTGTAGAAGCTTGTTTGGGGCAAGGAGCTACTGAAATGCTGGCTCAGAAAATGAAGGCAGTTTCCACATATGCAGTTAGGAAAAATTTAAATATATATATTATATATATGTTACGTATATATTAACTGAAGTTTCTAGGGATTTCTGAGCTGAGGACACTAAAAACCACCTTTCCTATGGCAGACATGACTTGAACAGATACATTTATGACTATTGCAATTCACACTTCTTTGAAAGTCCAGACTGTTTAATATGATGTGACATAAAACCTTGCACTTTCTTGTGGACTGAGCATCTTGCCATGAAGAGGTGGATGTGTCTATGCTGGGAAACTGTTGATAGGAACTCATACACTAAAGATTTCACAGGTAAAAATGAACCTGCTTGTTTCACATAACAGGTTGCTTCAGTTACCTGGAGAATCTCATTCTCTTCTCTCTTGATTATTGCAACAAATTGTGAGCTTGTCATTAATCCTTCATAATTTTATGCCAGCCTCCATTTAATTTTCCAATAGCAGCTAGAATAATCCTCTTAAATACAGGTCTGATGAAATTAATTCTGCATCAAGTTTTCAGAGTTGAAGATATTCTTGATCTCTTTATACAGATAGAAATGTTCCTACCCATTTGATTTATTTCTTAATCCCCGTGTTTACCACTGACAATACTATCTATTTCCTGTATGCTAATATAGAGGTTTTCTATAATTTATTTCCTAAAATTTGGCTTTTGTGCCATTCCATCTCAGTTTCACTGCAGAAAATCTTCATTTACCTGAACATGCATTGCAAGCATGCATAGCCACACATGTACATATACACACAACCATACACATAGATATGCATGGGATTTTTTTTTTCCCCAGAATCTCAGTTTAAAAGACACTGTCTTCAGCAAGCAAATGTCATCCCTAGTGGATAATGAGGACCTCTTTGGTGTATTTTCTTGCCCTTCTCAATATATTTTTAATACATACTATTTAATGGCATTAGGCTTCCTAGGTGGTGCTAGTGATAAAGAATCTGCCAGCCAATGCAGGAGATGCAAGAAGTGCGGTTTGATCCCTGGGTCAGGAAGATCACCTGGAATAGGAAATGGCATCCCACTCCAGTAATCTTGTTTGGAAAGTTCCATGGACAGAGGAGCATGGCAGGCTATAGTCTATGGGCCTGCAAAGAGTTGGACACAACTGAAGCAACTTAGCACATTTAATGGTCTATTAACAACCTTTACTCTCTCATTATGTACCATATATCTTCAGAGTAAGAACCATGTTATTAATGTATCATCAACACCTATCATACTGCCCTGCCCATAGTAGATAATCAGTATTTTTAACGAATAACAAACATAATAATTGATTTACATTTTTATAATGAGAATTGATGGAGACAAAATAATGCTACTTCGCACCTTAAAGCTGTTCACATTTTTATCCCTGGAACCTATGAAAGTGTTATAGAACAGGGAAAAAGAGTATTAAGGTCACAGAATCAAATCAGTGTTGTTAATCTACTGATCCTAGGGTAAAGAAACTATTTAAAATTATCTGAATGGGCCTTAATCTGGGAAGAGAGGCAGAAGAATCAGAAACAGAGCTGACACTGTGAGAAAACCTCCAATGGTCATTGTTGGTTTTGAAGCTGAAGGAAGGAGCCAGGAGCTAAGGAATGCTTTTCAGAAGATGTTAAAGGAGAGAAATTAATTCAACATTAATGGCTTCAGAAAGAAATTTAGCCCTGTGAGTTCCATTCTGACTTCTTATTTTCAGCAACATAAAGTAACAGATTTATGTTATTTCAAGCCAAGTTGTGGTAATTTGCTATAGAGACAATATGAAACTAAAAGAATATTATATTTTATTGTTCTCAGCAAAATGATCTAAAATTATTTTAAAATTCAACTACAGAAGAGATACAATTATGCTTTAGTTTTCCAAATTTATATTTAATAAAGATTTTGAGAGCATATTGTGTAGTTATAAAGAAATTAATACTTTAAAATTCAGGAAAAAGCTAAGTAAACATTTCAGAAAAGGGATCAATAATTAAATGTGTGAAGAGGGGGGGTGGTCCTAAGATGGCAGAGGAATAGGACGGGGAGACCACTTTCTCCCTCACAAATTCATCAAAAGAACATTTCAACGCTGAGTAAATTCCACAAAACAACTTCTGAATGCTGGCAGAGGACATCAGGCACCCAGAAAATCAGATCATTGGCTTCAAAAACAGGTAGGAAAAAATATAAAAGATGAAAAAAGAGGCAAAGGAGGTAGGGATGGAGCTCTGTCCCAGGAAGAGACTCGTAAGAAGAGAGGTTTCCAAACACCAGGAAACATTCTTGCTGCCGA
>SJYT01069763.1:23457-43410 GCA_006410635.1 Cephalophus harveyi
TGTTGACCATCTGGTGATGTCCACGTGTAGAGTCTTCTCTTGTGTTGTTGGAAGAGGGTGTTTGCTATGACAAGTGCATTTTCTTGGCAAAACTCTATTAGTCTTTGCCCTGCTTCATTCCACATTCCAAGGCCAAATTTGCCTGTTACTCCAGGTGTTTCTTGACTTCCTACTTTTGCATTCTAGTCCCCTATAATGAAAAGGACATCTTTTTTGGGTGTTAGTTCTAAAAGGTCTCGTAAGTCTTCATAAAACCGTCCAACTTCAGCTTCTTCAGCGTTACTGGTTGGGGCATAGACTTGGATAACTGTGATATTGAATGGTTTGCCTTGGAGACGAACAGAGATCATTCTGTCGTTTTTGAGATTGCCTCCAAGTACTGCATTTCAGACTCTTTTGTTGACCATGATGGCTACTCCATTTCTTCTGAGGGATTCCTGGCCGCAGTAGTAGATATAATGGTCATCTGAGTTAAATTCACCCATTCCAGTCCATTTTAGTTCGCTGATTCCTAGAATGTTGACGTTCACTCTTGCTATCTCTTGTTTGACCACTTCCAATTTGCCTTGATTCATGGACCTGACATTCCAGGTTCCTATGCAATATTGCTCTTTACAGCATCGGACCTTGTTTCTATCACCAGTCACATCCACAGCTGGGTATTGTTTTTGCTTTGGCTCCATCTCTTCATTCTTTTTGGAGTTATTTCTCCACTGATCTCCAGTAGCATATTGGGCACCTACTGACCTGGGGAGTTCTTCTTTCCGTATCCTATCGTTTTGCCTTTTCATACTGTTCATGGGGTTCTCAAGGCAAGAATACTGAAGTGGTTTGCCATTCTTCTCCAGTGGACCACATTCTGTCAGTTTACTTACTGAACATTATTGTACTAATTTGTTTACATGTGTCTCTTATTACTAGATTCTAATATTTTTGTGGGAAAGCTCTTATCTTTGTGTCTTTATATCCCCAGCATATCACACAAATGTCTGTTGAATGAATGGATGAACTCTTACCCTTGACACCTTGACTCACAATGCACCAATTCCCATTTCAACTCTTTAAAGAAAGATTGAAATCACTCTGCTCTCTTCTAGGGAAATTGAAGCCAAATCATGTTCTCAAAGATAAATGATTCTATTTCATCTTTCCATTTGAAGTGATTTGCAAACAATTCCACTTCTTGTTGCTCTATTCATTCACACACTATCCAAGTTTCACAAACTATACCCAGACAGTGTGTTGAAAGTTTTGTTTTCTTCTCCTCTTCTGTGTGCATTTAATCATAAACATCTCTCTCAGAATTATATTCAGCATTATAATTTGCATCCCTGCTATACATTTGCATTCATATGTCAACTTTCTTAGAATCCAGGGAGAATTTTATTTCAGCTATACTTAGTAATTAAAAATAAATATCTGTTTTATAGGAGAAAAATCTAAAAATAGATAACTTTAGTATGTTAACAGAAAATACATTCCTGGGAGATGATATACAAGGTACAAGATGCTCCATGATGTGATAGAATTGATTTTAGTCAAAGTCTTGCTCATTTGAATGTAACAGTTATAACTTCTAAAAGTTGTGTTAAAATAAAGATTATTTTAACACTAATATTAAAATGCCACCTACCTGAGTAATATGTGATCTGCTGTATTTGCTTGCAGCAAATTCTATTAGTATAATTATATTGTGCTCAAAATATCTATGTATTTTAGGTTAAGTTCATAGTCTTTGTTGCAAAAACAGTTAATGACTGTGATATGTATAAATATTTATGACTATAATGAGAATAGCTAATAATAATGATATACTGACAATGTCTAAGTTTAGAATTTGTCTTTATTGGGTATTCCTGGTTGCTTGGTGGGTAAAGAATCTGCTTACAATGAAGACATAGGAGATGTGGTTTCGATCCCTGGGTTGAGAAAATCCCCTGGAGAAGGAAATGGCATCCCTCTCCAGTGTTCTTGCCTGGGAAATCCCATGGACAGAAGGGCCTGGTGAGCTATAGTCCAGGGGGGTCGCAAAGAGTCAGACACGACTGAGTGACTAAAGACAACACTGATAATGTCTAAGTTTAGATTTTGTCTTTATTACTGCAATAGCCTTCGCTGCAAATACTATAATTATCTCTGATAATGATAGTTTTACAGTAAAAGCTGAGGCACACAATAAATATTTGTTTTACAGTAAGAAAGCTGAGGCACACAATAAATATTTGTTCAGTGTCACACAGTTAATAAATGGTAGAGATGGTACATCAATCTAAATAATCTGACCCCACAACCCCTGCTCCCCACTGCAGTACTATGCAATACCTCATATATATGAGGAAAGCATATATAAGAAAAGTTGCTTTGTGCAGGTTTTGCTTTAGCTAAATTTTTCAATAGTATCCTAATTCATCATTTAAAATCAGAAATGCTCTAATTGCAGAATTAATCTGGAAAAAATGAAAAGCAGCATTATTACTGATTATTATAGAGAGTCTTAAGGTCAAATAAAGATTTACAAAATTGTGCTTTGATGATATCTGTGGTTTCAGATATATCATAGAAAATGGTTTTACCTACTTCCTAATGACTGTAAACTAAAATGTCCCATGTGATTTGCTCTTTTTAGAAATAGCTCTGAGGATATCAAATATGTTAAGTCTGCTCTGATTTATGGAGACTTTTTACTCCTGCATTCAATAACACCCCTAGCAATTTGGGAGGACATAATATAATTTGGTATAAACACGAAAATTATCTTCAGCATTTGCAGCAGAAATTTTGCACTTAACATTGATCCTGTCAGGTAAAAGAAACAAAAATAACCACAAAGGATAAACTTCATCAGTTCCTT
Organism: Cephalophus harveyi; assembly: GCA_006410635.1. Classification (NCBI taxonomy): domain Eukaryota; kingdom Metazoa; phylum Chordata; class Mammalia; order Artiodactyla; family Bovidae; genus Cephalophus; species Cephalophus harveyi. Next base: position 26,309 of record SJYT01069763.1, read on the forward strand.
TCTGTAACAAGAGCTTTGTTTTTCTTCACATCTCTGTTTTGTGTCCTGATTAACCTTACTTTTCTGGCTCCATTTATGTTAATTAATATGCATCCTTTCATAGCAAAACATTTAAAATTTTGATCCTATAAATTAAGAATTCATTATAATTCATAAACTGAACCAAAAGCTACTTTTGGCATAAGTACAGAGAAAGTGGAAAGTGTAGCTAAGAAATTTGACCCATACCCAACCAGCATCTGCAGAGTTTTGTTACCTAATTTGCAGAATTCATGTAGCTTATTCCATTCACAAAGCCGTAGAGTGACAGAAAACTTTTTCCATTTTCCAGCAAAATAGTGTACAGGCAGCAGCGTGTTATAAAACAAAGCAGCTCTTGCCAGTTAATCTCCAGCTTCCCTTGTGCCTGGACCACTGCAGCCTTGCCCAGACATCCTTGCCTAGGTCCATCCGGAACTGTAAGTTCACCTATGGTTCCAAATAGCAAAGCTCGATATTCCAGAAATGTTTGCTCTAATCCTGATTTGTCTCACACACCCTGTGCTAGAATCTCTGTTCATCTGTTTCCATTTACTAGTAATTTGCTCCTGTTCAGTAGATGAATTAGTTTTTCGTGTCTATAACTGGATGACAAAGTCCAAGATAGAATCTTCCACCTCAGTCCTGTCCATCTGTTCACCATATCCCATGGCCATGTGTCCTGAACTTTTCATCTCCCATAGCTGATGTGGCTACTTCACGCTTCGAAGAACTTACATAATGTTAGAACATTTACAAGTTGTCAGGGAATGTGTACCCACCCACAAATAATAATCTTTTTTCTTGTTGTTTTCTTTTTTTTTTATTATTCTTTTTTTTTTTTTTTAAACTTTATGATTTATTTCAGTTGAATTGGGCTTCCCTGGTGGCGCAGAGGTTAAAGCATCTGCCTCCAGTGCGGGAGACCTGGGTTCAATCCCTGGGTCGGGAAGATCCCCTGGAGAAGGAAATGGCAATCCACTCCAGTATTCTTGCCTGGAGAATCCCATGGATGGAGAAGCCTAGTAGGTTACAGTCCACGGGGTCGCAAAGAGTCGGACACGACTGAGCGACTTCACCTTCACCTTCAGTTGAATTGAAAAACGTGTCCAAAGTTTTTTTTTCAACACTGAAACTGGGACTTGGTGAAGGGAAGTGGTACAGTTCAGAAGGGAAAGTTCTGCTAACAAACTCTTTTTTTTTTTTTTTTTTTTTTGAGCCATGGAAACTATCATTTTGTTGTTTTAACATGGAGTGAAATGATCTGAACTATGGTTTAGAAATATTAATCTGACTACTGTGTTTTGGATGGCTTAAAGAGAACAGTCATGAAAGCCAGTTGTATGATCGATCTGAGTGAGAAAGTAATGAAATCTTCCCTTAAATAGGGAAGTAGTAGAGGAAATTAATAGGAAGAAGACAGTTGTCTGTAGAATCTGGCAGGATCTAACAACTAAGTTGGGGAGAAGGAAAGTCAAAGGTAACTGAGGTTTCAGGTTGCTCACTGCCCACTGTTAGTGCTAATGCTGTTAAGAAATATGGAACAACACAATAATGAATCCATTCTGCAGTTAGGGAGATAGTGAAATATCCAAGAAGAGGTATTGAGCCAGGCAGTGGAAATACAGAATTTATAAGATTTGAAAGTCTTTTTACCAATAGCTGTGAAAATGGATATAATGTCTGTGTGACAGTATGTAGTATAGAAAGATGAGTTGCATGGGACTTCAAGATACATTCACTAAGGAAAAAAAGGATTGATAAAGGCAAGTATGCAAGAGGAATAGTCATGAAGTTGTGAGGGGACCCATGAAAATTTGTTTGTTCAGTCCCTGAGTCATGTCCAACTCTTTGTGACCCTATGGATGGCAGCATACCAGGCCTTCCTGTCCCTCACTATCTCCTGGAATCTGCCCAAGTTCATGTCCATTGAGTCAGTGATGCTATCCAACCATCTCATCCTCTGCTGCCCTCTTCTCCCTTTGCCTTCAGTCTTTCCCAGCATCAGGGTCTTTTCTAATGAGTCAGCTCTTTGCAGCAGGTGGCCAACATACTGGAGTTTCAGCTTCAGCATCAGTCCTTTCAATGAGCACCTAGGACTGATATCCTTTAGGATTGACTGGTTTGATTTCCTTGCTGTCCAAGGGTCTCTCAAGAGTCTTCTTCAGCACCACAATTCAAAAGCATCCCTTCTTTGGCACTCAGCCGTCTTTACGGTTCAACTCTTACATCCGTACATGACTACTGGTCCCATCACTTCATGGCAAATCAAAGGGGAAAAAGTAGAAGCAGTGACAGATTTTCTCTTCTTGGGCAACAAAATCACTGTGGATGGTGACTGCAGCCATGAAATTAGAAGATGCTTGCTTCTTGAAAGCTATGACAAACCTAGACAGCGTATTACAAAGCAAAGACATCACTTTGATGACAAAGGTTTGTGTAGTCAAAGCTGTGATCTCTCCAGTAGTCATGTAAGTATCCATGAGGATACACAGTCACAAAAAAACCAGTGAGGAGAGCTTCTTGCAGAAGGTTTATCTACCTGGGGTTCTTTGAATCTCTTAGATATGCATATTAATGTTTTTAATCAAATTTGTTATATTTTCAGTTATTGTTTTTCAAATACTTTTTCTGCTGTCTTCTCTTTATCCTCTTCTTGTGGAACTCCCACTACTAGGATTTAGGGACATTTGATGTGGTCCCACTGGTCTCTTCAGTTTGGATATTTTCTACTGATCTGCCTTCAAGGTCACTGATTCTTTCTTGTGCCACCTTGAATCTGCTATTGTGGCCTTCTAGTGAATTATTTTATTTTTCAAATCAGGAATATATGCTTTGCTACTTTTTCTCTAACTTCTGTCACCCTGCTGAGAATCTCTATTTGTCGATTCATTGCTGTCATACTTTCCTTTAACTCCAGATCATAGTTTACTTCAGTGCTTTGAACTAAATAGCTACTTTTTAAAAGAAGTGTTTTGTATTTTTTGTCTGTAAAATTCAACATTTGAGGACAATAAATGTTTTTATTAACTTCTTTATTTCCTGAATATAGGTCACACATTCTTATCTCTTTGCACATGTCATAATCATTTTCTTGAAAACTGGATGTATTAGAAATCCAATGCTCTATCCATTGCACCACAGAGCCTGACATAACTAGATATATTAAGCAATATATCTCAATGAGTCTGGATTCTGATTTTTGTTTTCACGTCTGAAGGTTATTTTTACTGCTGATTTTGTTTGCTTGTTTGGGAATTTGCCTGGGTTAAATTTGTGAAAAATTTTTCCTCTGCCATTTGCTTGTGCTGATGTCTCTGCTCAGTTTAAAAAATATATAAAAGTAAAGACTTCCCCGATGATCCTGTGGCTATGACTCTATACTCCCAATGCAGGGGGACTGGGTTCAATCCCTAGTCAGGGAACTAGATCCCACATGCCGCAACTAAGACTTTACGCAGTCAAATAAATAAGTAAATATTAAAAATATACATATAGATATATGTAGAAATATGTGTACATTTCATAGATAGATATACATGTACATCCATATGTATCTACACATTATATATCATATCTCTATATATGTGTATGTTGTATCATTTTACACAGAATTTACAGTCTTAGAAAATAGGTTTTATTCTTTTGCTAAAAGCTACTCACATTGGCTAATACTATTGAGACTATAGTTTGTTTTTACATTGTGGCTAGTAGAACATTTGTTGTGATTGAGTATAAATTTGGGTTTTTGCCTACTTTTCTTTTAACTTCCATATAGTCAACACCATTAATAGCTTTTCTAAAATAGACATGTGAATGTTTTCTCCTTGCTGAATTCTCAGTCTCATGAATCCAGTCTTAGAACCCTGATTTTAACAGAATAGTCATCTGATTTTTAGTTTGATGGTTCCATACTCAGATCTCCTGGTAGCAAGAGAGTAACCCTTCCTAGAACCATGAGAGAAAACAGGCTGTTTTGAGTATGGTAGAAGATAAAAATAAATCTGATAACTCATGTCACATTTTAAAATGTGTATTTTTTATTTAAGAAAAATGTTAATAAGTTGGCAAACTTATTAACGTTTAAATTTCTAGGAACCATTTTTATAGCTGATTATAATATGATTAAATATATTCTTATTTGCTAATATATCACAACTACATTCTAGTGTAGTTTTACTATAGTAGTGTTTGTTATTTATTAATAACTTCATTATTTTTACCTACTTATGAAATTTTTAACAATGTTCCACAAAAAGATAAAAAGAATAAGAGTTATTGACCATCTTGGATTAATTTTTCATGAATGTGGTGTCAAGTATATTCTTTTTATAACCTCAGGTTTATGAATTTAATTCAAATGATCAGTCTTTGCTGACTAGTCCTCTCTGTCATCAGGTGTCCTCCAGTTCTAATCTCAAAACTTTAGGAACTTTTGAGTTTCTAATCAGAAAGCTCCCTGGTAAGCATGAATGAGATGAGGGTCTTGAATGTTCATCTCAATTCTGGTAGAACCCAGAGAGTTGTCTCGTACATTTTATCACACGTCTTTCTACTGACCACAGTTCTCCTATTCCAGAGCGCTGCTCCCTAGTTTATGAGAACTTTAAGTCCCATCATTAAACCTTTACTAATTGCATGTAACCTCTTTGGTTATAATTAGTTTCCACTGGATGTAACCAAAGCCCATTCCAGTCTCTATCCATCATCTGGGGAAAGTTACTCCAGACCTCAATTTTCTGTCTATAAATATGTAAAATAAAAAGGTCAAACTAAATGTTTAGCTGGAATGTTTCATAATTTTATGTGTTTATGTATTTTTGGAATCAGTATCCACATACAGTCTTGCTTAATGTTACTTTGTGTGAATTGGCTATAATTAATATATATATATCTACACATTGTCTATCTACATGTAGCTTCCTAGGCACAACTAATTTTTTCAGGTTTTAACTTACCCTGTTACTATGTCCAGGTATCAGTTCATCTAAAATGACCACTTAGAACCATTTCTTCTCTCAATCATAAAGATTCCCCAAACACAGGACCTGCCCTCAAATAATCTCTCAATATGTACTGAAATGACATGGGTCATTGATCCTCATTTCTAGACTCTGCATGGAGGTAGCTGTGCTGGGAATGGTGGTTCTGAAAAGCAAAAGGACTTTAAAAATCTACAAGGTCAGTGCTAGATAGGGTAGAGGCCAGTAGCTCTGAAACTAGGTAGTAGGAAATAGAGAAACAAAAAACAGGAACTTTGGGATTCTTTGAGGAGCTTTAAACCACTTTAAAACAACACAGCCCAGATGTTTGTGCTAAAGAAGTAAGAGGGCCAAGGAGAAAATATTAGTCAGATCTGGGACTTCATTCATTCCAATAACATGCCTGGCAGAGAAATTGCTATCCGTTTTGCAACATAACCTTAGGGCAAGTCTGGGCAGGCTTTGGGAGGGCAAAAAGTTGCCTTCCACAAACTGACCTGGCTTGCCAAGCAACCCACACACATGCCCCACACATGGAATCTTCCTTCTTTCCTTTTTCCCATCCTCTTTTCATTCGTCCCTCATCCTTCCCTCCCTCTATTCTCTTCTTCCTCCTTCTCCTTCTTTCTGCTCCCCTCCTCCTTCTCCACGTTCCCCCTTCCTACTTTCTCTCTCTCTGTCCTTCTCCAGAATAATCTGTGGGGTTGTGGAATGTGTTTGTCAGACAAGTGCATCAGTAAAAATTAAGAATAAGACAGAGGCATGAATCTTGTGGTCATCATAAGTGCTTGGGCTTCTATAAACGTTAATCATTTATTTTATCTAAGCACTAAAATGTTGGTCTTTAGTAATTTATAGTTCAAGTACACATATTAATAAATGTCTTTGTGTGTATGTGTATACATGGAAGTGTATATATCTGTGGGTTTGTCTTTATATAAACACTGATGGATATTTTTCCAAATGAACTGGTGCTGACCTTTATTTTGTGTTTAAGCAGAAGGAACTTTATGTTCTACTTTTCCTCTGGAGAGATGGAAAGACTACTAAGGGTGGTGGCGTGGGGCAGATTTTTGTGTGTGAATATTAGGTAATATTTAATGGAAAATTTGGGGATATTTTCCTTTGTCATGGTCCAAATAAATCTGTTTATGTCATAGTTACTAGGAATAAATATCTTTCTTCATGAGGGCCTTCTTAGTTTCCAGAAAATCTTATAAATGTTTATCAGTAAAGTCTATATAGTAGACTTTGTTTCATTAATAATAATAGTTATCTTTGAGAATCTGCTCTGTCTGGCATTGTGTCTAACACTTTACTTCATCCTTATAAATGGGCATTAATAGCCCCAGAACACTGAGATTTGGGGATGCTAAGCAATTTTCCTGAGGCTATAGAGTGAATAAATTGTACAACTGTTACTTGAACATAGATTGACTATCTCTATCCATAGGACATTTGCCATCATGATAGAGAGGAACTCAGGTAGATGTGGGACTTATTTTATAATTATGAGAGCTTCTCTATCAAGATGTTTGCTTTTTTGTGAACTTTAATGGCCAATGGAAAATAATTTGATAATTATTATTATTTTAAGTTTAAAAAGTCTTAGAAGCGATCTAAACCTAGTGATATGTTTTCTTTGATTCTTAGAAAAGGTTTTAGAGTATACATAAGCAGCCTTCAGATACCGAATCATAATGCTTATCTGCTTTAAAAAGTAATGTAGTGTCATTTTCTAGAATCTAGACTACAGATAGCTTTTAAATATATACCCTTATTTGCAGTATTATATAGAGGTAATATTTTCTGATACACAGTCCTTCTCTTAGAAAGAAGATAGTATTTGGTGTAGTCTGCACAGGAAGAGTCTTCCTCATATTTGTCCTTGAGAAGTTAGGGTGTGTAGCAGCACTGGGTTCCTAGGGAGAGATAATGGGCTCAGGCTGCTGGGGTCCACCTTATTGACAACTGTGCGATGCTTAGTGAATACTGCTAGAGACCTGCAGTGGCTGCAAGGGCTATTGGGGTCCTCAGTGACGCCTCTAGTTTGGGTGGATGGGAACCAGGGAAGGCAGCAGTAGTAGCTGGAGCAGACGGTATGACACAGTCGGCTGGGGGGGCCGGCTGCAAGTGCCTGTGTAGTGCTGGAGTCTGGCTGCACACACACACATAGTGGTGGGGGTTAGGAGCCAATGGCAGGTTCACTAGAATCTGCAGGGGCCCTGGCTGTCGGCCTGCTCTTCTGTGTCTCCACAGTCCCCTCTAGATGTGCACACTTCAGGAGGCCTCTTCTGTCAGTAAAATGGAGTACTGTGGGATGTTTCACTCTGATAAGTTCTCCCAGCCACTGTGTTACCACTCACTGGAAGACATCTGAAGGTGAGAATATCTCAGACTGAAGGCAGCCAGTCTACAAACAAATGTTAAGGGGCTCAAAAGTAGATCTGCCACCACAGCTGCCGCTCCATCAAGTCACCAGTTGGCAGAGCAGAATCTGGCCGCCTTTGTTTTGCAACATCAGCTCACTGTTTTGTTTTGTTTCTTAAATACGTTTTAACTTGAAATTGCCCTCCATAACTGAAAGCACCCTTTGCTGTCAGGATTAGTGTTGAAATCTTCCAGCTCACTTAGCAGACAAGATGACCCTCTCTGGAGGGTCTCTGCGGGGGTTGCTAACCATAAATCACTGCTTCCCTTAGGCCAGCTACCTCTGAACAGCACGAAGCCTCAGTTAGGTCAGTAAAAAGGTTTTAAACACTGCTCTGTAGATTGGAATGAACTGGCTGCATCTCAGATTTATCTAGTGAGATTTTTAAAGATATGATCCATGCTCAAGGAATGAGATGCACTTAGAAATATTTTTTTTAAGTTCCTCTAATAATTTTGATGAATAGCCATGTTTTGGAACCATGACTCACAGCATCGAAGAGAAATGTAACTCCTACTCCTTCCTATTTGTGAGCTCCGCTACTGTCAATAGTAGTGTTATCCAAAATGGGAGATAGCTGCCACGAGCAACACGCGGCGCTTGTGAGCACTTGATGTCACACGGCTATCTGAGATTTCAAAGGGGTGTTGAAATAACAATATTTCGGACATACTGGGTGAAGGAAAAATTTTATAAAACCTTATTTCACCTGTTTGTTTTGATATATTTTAATGTAGCCCCTATACATTTCAGATTACCTATGGCCAGCATTATATTTCTTCTGGACTATCCTTATCTAGAAGGTCACAGCTACCGCAGTTCCGAAATCCTGAGTCATAAAATTCTAAAGATGAAGGAATCTTGTAGATGATAACAAGCTTTCATTCCATGCATGAGATTATGGGCACCCAGTTGGGTGCAGTGACTGATTCATGTCCCACGATTGGTGGTAGAGTCAGAAAGTACATACCTGGCTCTCCATCAAGTGTCTACTTGACTTTTGCCTCCTTTGAGGCCTGCGTTTGGCTGCAGTAGCCACACTGAGTATTTCGGGACTCCTCTAATTCTGGGGCATGGAAAGGCCTACTAGCCTCAGCCCCTGCTGCCATCCCTGCTCACCTGATCTGTCTTCATAGCTGGTTGTTGTTGTTCAGGCGCTCAGTCATGTCCAATTCTTTGGTGCTTCCAAATTCATTTCTAAAAAGATATATTTGGGCCTCAAGTTAATGTCTCCCCCTTTTATCATCTCACATTAATTACTGATTTTGACATCCACAGGGAGCTGTGGTTTTAGTAAGGTCTTGGTATCTTTCCAAAGCATGGCTCAGAAAAACAAAAACCCCAACCAACTGAGTAAAAGAAAAAGCAAAAACAAACCCCTTCTAGCTAATTGAGGACTGTGAAACTTTGAAATTCATTATTATGTTCCCCCCCAACATTTACTACATTTAGGTTTTCTCTGGCATCCAGAAAACAATGTTACTTCTCCAGTCCTAGTACACTCTTCAGAAGGATCAAGTGCTGATGGGTGGTGAGCCACTCCCTAGCTTCTGCCCTTTAGCTGTAAAAACAAATTATTTTTTACATGACATCATCATAGCCTTGCTTATATAAGACTTTTTTTTAAGCCAAAAATATTTTTCCTTCTTTCTCATCTGTTAATAAACTATTTGAGAATTTTAAGTAAATAGGTAGCATCCAAAATATTTCTAGAATCCATCACCCTGCAATAGGAATATCTGCTGCTCTGAATGGTACATTCCAGGGACCCACTTTCCCCGATGATTCCAAGCCTGTTGAAGTCTACATACGTACATGTCCCAGAATGTATGAAAATCTGTTTGTGTATGTATGTGTGTCAAAAGTCTGAAGACACAGGGAAATACCTGGCTGAAGCCTTTGCATTTTGATGTATATTCTTCTGGATTCCTTAGGTTTAAAATAAGCTGTCAAGTGCAGAATTTATAGAGTAATTAATCCAAGCCACTGATAAATTAAAATACCCCAGGCAAATAAGACTAGGTAAATAAATCTTGTTTTAGAATTTCTTAGAACTAGGTCATAAAATGCTTTCTAATTTCAGTTCATCACTATATAGTTGAATCCCTGCCACTGGCAGAAGGCAAGCAAGTTAAGTTCTCTTTCCCCGGTTCCAAGGCCCTATATCCTGTGCAGTAAAAATTTCTGATCATTATGCTATTTTCCTCAGAAGTTACAGGTGTCTTTCACTGTTGCTGATTCTTCCTGACCATAGAGATATTCACCCTGTGAAAAGACATAAAAATAATAATCAATAGATGACTGTTTAGAGATTTTACAGTAGCGACACCATCTGCAACAGCAGTCTGCAGCCTATGCTTGTATGTATACTGCTGCTGCTGCTGCTGCTAAGTCGCTTCAGTCGTGTCCGATTCTGTGCAACCCCATAGATGGCAGCCCACCAGGCTTCCCCGTCCCTGGGATTCTCCAGGCAAGAATACTGGAGTGGGTTGCCATTTCCTTCTCCAATGCATGAAAGTGAAAAGTGAAAGTGAAGTCACTGAGTCATGTCCAACTCTCAGCGACCCCATGGACTGCAGCCTACCAGGCTCCTCCGGCCACGGGATTCTCCAGGCAAGAGTACTGGAGTGAGTTGCCAGTGCTTTCTCCATGTATGTATACTGCCATATGATTATTTATAAATGTGGGAGGTAGAAAGAGTCTTTGACAGTCTTAACTTTGTTGAGGGAAAGAGATATTCTTTGCAGATAAAAAACCTGAGATGACATAATGAAGAAATATGGCAAGACTGGGATGTGCAGTCCTTGGAAGCCTTCTTTCCAGTGGCAGGAATTGATGACTCATGATCATTCAGGTGGACCTTCTCTTTGATGAACTGATTACTTCTAAGCTGTGGGAAAACTCTGGTGCCTTATAGCTCTAACAATTGCTAATTTTCTTGGTGTATTTCAAAAATGCATAATCTTCCTGTTAAAAGATCTATGTGACCCTTGGAAAAATCTTAAATGTAGTGTATTGCTTTAAAGAGAGGACTCTTGAGAGTTTCTTGGACTGCAAGGAAATCAAACCAGTCCATCCTAAAGGAAATCAACCTTGAATATTCACTGGCAAGACTGAAGTTAAAGCTGAAGCTCCAATCCTTTGGCCACTTGATGCAAAGAGCAGACTCATTGGAAAAGACCCTGATGCTGGGAAAGACTGAAGGCAAAAGGAGAATATGGTGTCAGAGGATGAGATAGCATCACGGGCTCAATGGACATGAACTTGAGCAAACTCCGGGAGCTAGTGGAGGAAAGGGAAGCCTGGCATGCTGTAGTCCATGGGGTCACAGAGTTAGATATGACCAAGCAACCGAACAACAACAGCAAATTGATTTAAACCTTATCTGTGTTACTGCTCTTTCCTTTTTCTCCTGCTACTCTGAACAGACTTCTCAATATCACACGGTATCTGTTTTTAAGCAGACTTGCCTCTACTTCTCTTTCTAAAGCATCAAGGCATCTTCTTACATGGTTAACAGTTAGATTTACGTAGATTAGAAAGAATGCAGATGCCACTGTTTCAGTTTTATACTTCTGAGAGGTATAAAATATCTTGAAACTTTGAAAGTAAACTATATCTTTAAACTTTGAAAGTAAACATAAACGAGCTCTCTCTCCATGTACACAGAAACCACCAGGGCAAAGTTTTTAAGCTGCAAGTCGTAATCTATTAGTGAGATTTAAAATCTATTTAGTCAATGAAAATCTTTCTTTTTTAATGGAACAGACTAAAATAAACTAGTTTTGAAACTTTGTTTTATACATACCTATTTCAGTATGTTTATCATGTATTATTTACCTAACTATTATTGATACCTATTTTCTATCATCTCCTCTATCCATATTAGTTTTTAGTTTTAAAAAAAAAGGTTTGAGGAAAATCTGCTTTAAAGGAACTGTTAGAAATATTATTAGATTTTGTAACAATTCTTATGATTTTCTAGTAGACTAAATAGGGAACACTTCTTGTAAGTCTGCATATATAATGACATCCTCTTTTTATAACATCTTCCTCCCAGAACTCCATGTTGGATATTTTGGGTGAGTTTGGAGATTTGTGGGTTTTTTTTTTTTTNCCTCTATCCATATTAGTTTTTAGTTTTAAAAAAAAAGGTTTGAGGAAAATCTGCTTTAAAGGAACTGTTAGAAATATTATTAGATTTTGTAACAATTCTTATGATTTTCTAGTAGACTAAATAGGGAACACTTCTTGTAAGTCTGCATATATAATGACATCCTCTTTTTATAACATCTTCCTCCCAGAACTCCATGTTGGATATTTTGGGTGAGTTTGGAGATTTGTGGGTTTTTTTTTTTTTTGCTTTTACAAACTGTGTGTAGAAAGGTGAAAAATGTTTAATGCTGAGTCTTAAAGACACCAAGATCAATTATTAGAGGCCTTTGGATCCCAGCTCAAAGCTCTCTTGGTCAGTTTCAGCTCATATTCCTCCTTATTGATGCCATCTAACAGAAGAAACAGGTGGAATGTCAACTGCTCACAGTCCTTGCCTTGGTGGGCACTGTCTGTTAATGGTGCATCAGATGAAAGAGGTTATGGAAGATCAGGGACCTATTCAAATACTGTCCTTTGTGTTAATACTTCATCAATGTATCAATACTTGGAGGTGAGTAGCCAGTGAACCTTGTTTAAACTTCTGAGCAATACTGACACCAAACAGAAACAGAAATTTAAAGTGAAAACTCTATAGTGATATGAAAAGCAGGGGGCGGTTGGTGTGGCCTCCATTGTTTGGGATCTAGGACGCCAGGAGGGGTGACAGAGGCCGAGGTCGTGGTGGGCGCTTTGGTTCCAGAGGAGGCCCAGGAGGAGGGTTCAGGCCGTTTGTGCCACATATTCCATTTGACTTCTATTTGTGTGAAATGGCTTTTCCCCGGGTCAAGCCAGCACCTGATGAAACTTCCTTCAGTGAGGCCTTGCTGAAGAGGAATCAGGACCTTGCTCCTAATTCTGCTGAACAGGCCTCTATCCTTTCCCTGGTGACAAATATAAACAATGTGATTGACAATTTGATTGTGGCTCCAGGGACATTTGAAGTGCAAATTGAAGAAGTCCGACAAGTCGGATCATGGGAACGATGACTATAGGACACAATGTGGCTGACCTGGTGGTGATCCTAAAGATTTTGCCAACGTTGGAAGCTGTTGCTGCACTAGGAAACAAGGTTGAGGAGAGCCTAAGAGCACAGGATCCTTCTGAAGTTTTGACCATGCTGACCAGTGAAACCGGCTTTGAAATCAGCTCTTCTGATGCTACAGTGAAGATTCTCATTACAACAGTGCCACCAAATCTCCGAAAACTGGACCCAGAACTCCACTTGGATATCAAGGTGTTACAGAGTGCCTTAGCAGCCATCAGACATGCCCGCTGGTTTGAGGAAAATGCTTCTCAGTCCACAGTTAAAGTTATCAGACTGCTGAAGGAGCTGAGGATTCGTTTTCCTGGCTTTGAGCCCCTCACTCCTTGGATACTTGACCTACTTGGACACTATGCCTTGATGAACAACCCCACCAGGCAGCCTTTGGCTCTAAACGTGGCCTACAGACGATGCTTGCAGATTCTGGCTGCAGGACTGTTCCTGCCAGGGTCGGTGGGTATCACAGACCCCTGTGAGGGTGTGTACTTCAGAGTACACACAGTCATGACCCTGAAACAGCAGGATATGGTCTGCTACACAGCTCAGACTCTGGTCCGAATCCTCTCACATGGTGGCTTTAGGAAGATCCTTGGCCAGGAGGGTGATGCCAGCTTTCTTGCTTCTGAAATATCTACCTGGGATGGAGTGATAGTGACACCTTCAGAAAAGGCTTATGAGAAGCCACCAGAGAAGAAGGAAGGAGAGGAAGAGGAGGAGAATACAGAAGAGCCACCTCAAGGAGAGGAAGAGGAAAGCATGGAGACTCAGGAGTGACCTCCATATCTCCCCTTTTTACCCAAGGGGAAGACTGGAGCCTAAGCTGACTGCTACTGGGCTTTATGTGGTGGCATTTCTGAGGGAGTAAGGGAGACAGGAAGGAAGATTTTTAAAGACTCTCTAGAAGGAAGTGTCATTCCACTGGGTTCTGAAACTGTCTTAGTAATTAGAAGTCTCCCATTTATGACCTGTGTCATCCATCTACAGTGAAGCAAGATACCAACTTTTCTTCCTAATATTCTCTCAGCCAGTACTTTGTTGTTGAAATGTTGTAAACTGTGCTTGGATTTTTTTTTCTAAGAAAAAAAATTAAAGTACTTCCTAGTAAAAAAAAAAAAAAATGAAAAGCAGAGCATAATTTCTAAAGGAGTTGATGAGAATTATTGCTTCCCTATACAGTTCTGATACTGAAGTCTTCCACTCAGACTATAGAATCTAACACTTCTTTCACTGTCCATCCAGAATAATCAAGCTGTGATTTGTCATCTCAAAGTCTAGGCAATAGAAGTTACCTACAGAGATAGAAACCAACAATAATTTATATTTTCTTCATTTCAATTCAGTTCAGTTCAGTTGCTCAGTCGTGTTGACTCTTTGCAACCCCATAGACGGCAGCGTGCCAAGCCTCCCTGTCCATCACCAACTCCTGCTGCTGCTGCTAAGTCACTTCAGTCATGTCTGACTCTGTGCAACCCCATAGACGGCAGCCCACCAGGCTTCCCCGTCCCTGGGATTCTCCAGGCAAGAACACTGGAGTGGGTTGCCATTTCCTTCTCCAATGCATGAAAGTGAAAAGTGAAAGTGAAGTCGCTGGAGTTTACTTAAACTCATGTCCTTTGAGTTGGTGATTCCATCTAACCATCTCATCCTCTGTTGTCCCCTTCTCCTGCCTTCAATCTTTCCCAGCATCAAGGTCTTTTCCAATAAGACAATTCTTCGCATCAGGTGGCCAAAGTATTGAAGCTTCAGCTTCAGCATCAGTCCTTCCAATGACTATTCAAGACTGATTTCCTTTAGGATGGACTAGTGAAGAGGAGCTAAAAAGCCTCTTGATGAAAGTGAAAGAGGAGAGCGAAAAAGTTGGCTTAAAGCTCAACATTCAGGAAATGAAGATCATGGCATCTGGTCCCATCACTTCATGGGAAATAGATGGGGAAACAGTGGAAACAGTGTCAGACTTTATTTTTTATTCATGGGGTCACAAAGAGTCGGACACGACTGAGCGACTGAACTGAACTGAGTTGGATCTCCTTGCAGTCCAAGGGACTCTCAAGAGTCTTCTCCAACACCACAGTTCAAAAGCATCAATTCTCTGGCACTCAGCTTTCTTTATAGTCCAACTCTCACATTCATACATGACTACTGGAAAAACTATAGCTTTAACTAGACGGACCTTAGTCGGCAAAGTAATGTCTCTGCTTTTTAATATGCTGTTTAGGTTGGCCATAGCTTTTCTTCCAAGGAGAGAGAGTCTTTTAATTTCATGGCTGTAGTCACGATCTGCAGTGATTTTGGAGCCCCCCAAAATAAAGTCTGTTACTGTTTCCATTGTTTCCCCTTCTGTTTACCATTAAGTGATGGGACCAGATGCCATGATCTTAGTTTTCTAAATGTTGAGTTTTAAGCCAACTTTTTCACTCTCTTCTTTCACTTTCATCAAGAGGCTCTTTAGTTCTTCTTCGCTTTCTGCCATAAGTGTGATGTCATCTACATATATGAGGTTATTGATATTTCTCCCGGCAATCTTAATTCCAGCTTTGCTTCATCTAGCCCAGTGTTTCTCGTGATGTACTCTGCATATAAGTTAAATAAGCAGGGTGACAATATACAGCCTTGACATACTCCTTTCCTGATTTGGAACCAGTCTGTTGTTCCATGTTCAGTTCTAACTGTTGCTTCCTGACCTGCATACAGATTTCTCAAGAGGCAGGTCAGGTGCTTTATTAAAACTATTCTTCTTATTGGGGAAAGGAAGATACAGACACTGGTGTCAGTTCCTTGTAAAACTGGCGAATAAAACTTTTTAATATATTTCTGAACTGAGAAAACAGCATAATAGTTCTAACTGACAATGCTTCTTTTAATAAAAACAAAGATTATATTTAATGTGATATTTCAGCAATTTTCTCACTGAAAGTAAACAGTGTATTTTACCCAGTTTCTTAGTAATGACCTAGTTTCCAAGTAATTTAATAATGACCATTATTGTCAGAATCTTATAATTTTCAGTAGTCATTTGTCGGCCATACATGATCAAATTTAAATACATCTTTTTTTCCTATTTATAACTTTGGTTTAGCTACTATATTAATATATGTTGTCTCCTATATATATTAAGACCATAAAGAAGGCTAATCATCAAAGAATTGATGCTTTTGAACTGTGGTGTTGTAGAAGACTCATGAGAGTCCCTTGCAATGGAGGGAGATCAAACCAGTCAATCCTAAAGGAAATCAACCCTGAATATTCATTGGAAGGACTGATGCTGAAGCTGAAGCTCCAAGACTTTGGCCACCTGATGTGAAGAGCTGACTCATTAGAAAAGACTCTGATGCTGGGAAAGATTGAAGGCAGGTGGAGAAGGGAATGACAGAGGATGAGGTGGTTGGATGGCATCACCGACTCAGTGAATATGAATTTGAGCAAACTCCAGGAGACAGTGAAGGACAGTGAAGCCTGGTGTGCTGCAGTCCATGGGTTGCAAAGAGTTGGACTCGACTGAGCAACTGAACAACAACTATATATAGTAAATACTGTTTTAATACTTAGCAAATGCAGTTTAATACTCAATTGTGACATTAGGAAGGTGTTTGGCTTTCAGAGAATGACATCTGAAGATCAAGAACATACAAAAGTTACTACTGTTCTTTCACACTCATAAGTAGAAACTCTATAATAGAGATCTTTTATTTCAATACAGTATATACAATAGGTGATGTGGTTAAGTGGAAACAGCTGGAAGTTTTGCAATATTATTACAAATCAGAATTGTCTAATGCTTCCTTTTCACTGCAAGCATTTGTTAATCTCAGCTCATGTGTGGTTTTAAGTGTTGGTATAGTTTGGTTTGTTTCATAAAATTGTATATGTTGACTTGTGAGGCAAGATCTCTTAGGTTGGCATTCTCTCTGGTTGCTAGGTCATGGTCTTTCTTGCTGGTGTTCAATAAAAGCAAAAGCAATATGGCAGCATTGCTTTCAAACAATTCTCCACCAAATTATGTTTGGCTTATAAACTTGCTTACAGAGAAAGAATATTGACATGTATCTGCATATGAAAAGAAAGTTACATCTTGACATGTTTTCTAATATTTTATTTGTAATTTCTCTTTAATGTTTTTACTTGTTGAAAGATGCAGAAAATATTTGAAAGATGGTTTTTGAAGGAGTTGTAAACAAAGGTAACACCATTATCCCACTTTGATTACAGCA
Organism: Cephalophus harveyi; assembly: GCA_006410635.1. Taxonomy (NCBI): domain Eukaryota; kingdom Metazoa; phylum Chordata; class Mammalia; order Artiodactyla; family Bovidae; genus Cephalophus; species Cephalophus harveyi. Next base: position 43,145 of record SJYT01069763.1, read on the forward strand.
TGAATTTCTGAGTGGATGTACCAATTCACTGGTAATTCTCAGGTTACTTTGTGAGTATTAGTATGGATATTGAACATATCCATATGTTTGAAAACGTTGCCCCCTTGGCCTCATCAAAACAGAATTATAATTAAGTCAAGTGCTCAAATACTGTTCTTAATAAAGAAAGGCAATGCCAAAGAATGCTCAAACTACCGCACAATTGCACTCATCTCAAATGCTAGTAAAGTAATGCTTAAAATTCTCCAAGCCAGGCTTCAGCAATA
>SJYT01069763.1:44766-69220 GCA_006410635.1 Cephalophus harveyi
CCAGAAAAACATCTCTTTCTTCTTAATTGACTATGCCAAATCCTTTGACTGTGTGGATCAAAATATGCTGTAGAAAATTCTGAAAGAGATGGGCATACCAGACCACCTGACCTGCCTCTTGAGAAACCTGTATGCCGGTCAGGAAGCAACAGTTAGAACTGGACGTGGAACAACAGACTGGTTCCAAATAGGAAAAGGAGTATGTCAAGGCTGTATATTGTTGCCCTGCTTATTTAACTTATATGCAGAGTACATCATGAGAAACGCGGGCTAGAGGAAGCACAAGCTGGAATTAAGATTGCCGGGAGAAATATCAATAACTTCAGACATGCAGATGACACCACCCTTATGGCAGAAAGTGAAGAAGAATTAAAGAGGCTAAAGAGCCTCTTGATGAAAGTGAAAGAGGAGAGTGAAAAAGTTGGGTTAAAGCTCAACATTCAGAAAACTAAGATTATGGTATCCAGTCCCATTACTTCATGGCAGATAGATGGGGAAACAGTGGCTGACTTTATTTTTCTGGGCTCCAAAATCACTGAAGATGGTGACTGCAGCCATGAAATTAAAAGACGCTTACTCTTTGGAAGGAAAGTTATGACCAAAGGTCTGTCTAGTCAAGGATATGATTTTTCCAGTGGTCATGTATGGATGTGAGAGTTGGACTATAAAGAAAGCTGAGCGCCGAAGAATTGATGCTTTTGAACTGTGGGGTTGGAGAAGACTCTTGAGAGTCTCTTGGACTGCAAGGAGATCCAACTAGTCCATCCTAAAGGAGATCAGTCTTGGGTGTTCATTGGAAGGACTGATGTTGAAGCTGAAATTCCAATACTTTGGCTACCTGATGCGAAGTGCTGACCCATTGGAAAAGACTTTGATGCTGGGAAAGATTGAAGGCAGGAGAAGGGGACGACAGAGGATGAGATGGTTGGATGACATCATCAACTCGATGGACATGGGTTTGGGTGGACTCTGGGAGTTGGTGATGGACAGGGAGGCCTGGCGTGCTGCAGTTCATGGGGTCCCATAGAGTCAGACACGACTGAGAGACTGAACTATACTGAACTGAACACCTCTGCGGTTAGACTCAGTATTATTAGGAAAATTGTTAGTTTTGATTCATTAGTTACTTGTTCCTCTCTGATGAATTTGAAGTTTTTAAATAGTTCACGTGCCTGAACAGAAATGATAAAATATCAGTAGTGTTTTTCTACTTTTACGTGCTAACTTTTGTGCTGACAGAATTACAATTAAATTCATTGGTTAGAGCTCTGGTAGTCTCATATATTTTAAAATGTCAGCTTTCTACAACTATTGTTATAAATTTTGGGGGGAAATGGCATCCGCAGTTTTTAGCCTAGAGCCATTTATATCCTGGTATCAAAAGAGATTTTAAAATTATATAAATGAATATAAATTTTAATACTAAGAAATACCTTTATTTCCTTTATTTATACAGTTTAATAAACTTTTCTGAGATTTATAAAATAATCACATTATGTTTGTTTTTTAGAATTACTCAGTTCAGTTCAGTTCATTTCAGTTNTAAGGCCTCCCCAGACAGCCATTTTGCTTTTTTGCATTTCTTTTCCATGGGGATGGTCTTGATCCCTGTCTCCCGTACAATGTCACGAACCTCATTCCATAGTTCTTCAGGCACTCTATCTATCAGATCTAGGCCCTTAAATCTATTCCTCACTTCCACTGTATAATCATAAGGGATTTGATTTAGGTCATACCTGAATGGTCTAGTGGTTTTCCCTACTTTCTTCAAATGTGTAAGATTCTTTTAAAATATCTCATAATCATCTGGCTACTACCCAAACCCTCCTTTAGTTTTGTACTGTGGAAAGACATTTGACCATCAAATAGATCTTCTATTTTTATGAAGCATAAGGTGAAAGTAAAGTTGCTCAGTTGTGTCTGACTCTTTGTGACCCCATGGACAGTAGCCTGCCATGCTCCTTCATCCACAGGGTTTTCCAGACAAGAATACTGGAATGGGTTGCCATTTCCTTCTCCAGGGGATATTCCCAACCCAGGGATCGAATCTGGGTCTCCCGCATTGCAGGTGGATTCTTTACTGTATGAGCCACCAGGGAATCCCCAGGTCCCCTATGAGGACCATGTATCTAGGAAAATAGTACTATCAAAATAAAAATTCTCAAAATAATTTCAGTTTCATGTATCATATAATGAAGAAATGAAAAGAGACTAACAAATGTGTTTGTATCTGAAACTACAAAATAGAAAGAGCTATCTCCTTTTGATGTATATATTATGTAATATTATTTTACATATATGTATGTCATTGTATTAAAATCCACACTATTTTTGAACCAAAAAGATCCTTAGAGATCTTCTACACTGGAACTTTTCAAACTGGAGTCACCTGCAGAGCTTTAAAATTTGCTTAGAGTAGGCATCCTGTAACAGATCAAAATTTCTGGGATAGGGCCCCAGGCATCAAAGGTTTAAACATTCCCCAAATGATTCAATGTGCAGCCTAGTGTAAGAATAAGTGGTTGAAGCCAGTAAGTCTCAAACACACTGTGCCTAAGAACCACCAGTAGAGTTTGTTAAAACATGGACTTCTGGTCCTTACTCCCAGAATCTGGGCTTGGAGCTGACATTTTAAAAAGTCCCATGGTTCCCAGAGGAGAGGGGATAAGTGGGGAGGAGAGATAAACTGGAAGATTGGGATTGACATATATACACTGTACATATAAAATAGATAAGTAATAAAGACCTACTGTATAGCATAGGGAGCTCTACTCAATGCTCTATATTGGCCTATATAGGAAAATATACTAAGTAAGAGTGGATATACATATGTATAAGAGATTCATTTTGCTATACACCAAAACTAACACAACATTGTAAATCAACTATACCTCAATAAAATAATTAAAAAAAATTTTTTTAAGTCCCAAGTTCCATGTACTGAACCACCTTACATATTGAAGCCCTGACCCTATATGACTATATTTGGAGATAGGACTTTTAGGAAGTAAAGTTCTATGAAGTCATAAGTGTGAGGTGATAATCCAGTAGGACTTGTCTGAAAAGAAGAGGAAGAGAGAAAAAGTTCTGTTTCTCTCTCTACACTTGCATGCGCCAAGGAAAGGCAGTGTGAGGTTATAGCGAGAAGACAGGAAGAGAGCTCTTACCAGAAACTGAATCAGCTGGCACCTTGATCTTGGACTCGCCAGTCTTCAGAACTGTGGGACATAAATTTCTGTCATGTAAGCCACCCAGTCTCTGGTATTTTGTTGTGGCAGCCCAAGCTGACTAATATACCACGTAATGCTGATGCCAGCAGTCCATGAGCCACATTTTGAGTACTGCTAGCCTAGGCTGCATTCCCCAGAACTTGTTTTAATTTGCCTGAGGGTACTGCAGGGTGTCATTATTTTTTAACGTTTCCTGGGTGATTCTAGTGTATAGATAGAATTAAAAACCACAGATCAAGCCCAGTTTCTTCCACTTATAGCTAAAGACACTGAGACTCAAAGAGGTTGAGTGATTTTGCCCAAGTTTTAAATGCTGAATTTTAAATTGCTGAATTTTTCCAAATTTATAGGGAAAAAAAAAGAAAATTTATTCTGGGGTCACACTGCTGGCATCTGAAAGACTTAGTCCTAAAGCTCAGTACTCTCAGTTTCTAGTATTAACCCATTCATTCTCCCCAAAACAACATTAACATTTGTTTAATTTAGGCAGATCCACTTTCCTTTTCCATGATAGTACAATCCAAGAATGTTGTATGTAGTCTGTACTCTGAGTCTGCTTAATAACAGTTGCTGTTTGTTGCAACATGCTTAAAGACTGAATAGAAGGTGAGATCATACACACACACACACACACACACACACACACGTGTATATGGGCTTCCCTAGTGGATCAAGCAGTAGAGAAGTTGCTAGTAATGGAGGTGCCATTAGGAGTTGAAGCTTCAATCCCTGGGTCAGGAAGATACCCTGAAGGAAGAAATGACATGCCACTCCAGTATTCTTGCCTAGGGAATACCGTGGACAGAGGATCCTGGTGGGTACAGTCGATGGGGTTGCAGAAGAATCAGACATGACTAAAGTGACTGAGCAAGCACGCATACATGTATATGAATATACATGAGGTTGACCTTCACACAATAATATTAATTTGCTCACTGTGAACAGAAACACTGGTATTGTCCTTCTTGTATAATAGCAAGAAACAGAAAATTGACTTGTGCAATAGAAAGATGAAAATTTTTCTGAATGCCTTAAAAACCCCAGGCATACTGTTGAATAAATTACCAAGATGGGTAAAAGTTTACTGAAGATTTCACCCCAAGGACAAAAGTTTGGTTTGGTAGCAATTGCAAATATGTGGTACTGAGCTTACTTTGCCTACATCTCAGTGGAAAATTATATCATGAGTAACCTATGGCATCAAATTTAATGATGATAAACGTGCTATTTTGAGTAGGCATTTGATTTTTCCCTAAAATAAAGCTTATTTCTCCTTATACATTGACATTCTGTTAGTGGAAAAAATGAATCTTGACATTTTAAAATAAATTGCCATCAGTTGAGTTCAGTTCAGTTCAGTTGCTCAGTCGTGTCCAACTCCTTGCGACCCCATGAATCGCAGCATGCCAGGCCTCCCTGTCCATCACCAACATCTTGATTCCAGCTTGTGCTTCTTCCAGCCCAGCGTTTCTCATGATGTACTCTGCATAGAAGTTAAATAAGCAGGGTCATAGTTCATTTGAAATATGAGGACCTCGAAAGAAAGAAGTTAAGTGTGCTTTTTGGTCAATGACGCAGCGTGGAGAAGTGGAAGAAACGAAACTTGGCTAGAAACCAGGAGGACTGAAGTCTCTTCCCACCCCTATCAGTAATTAGCACCAGGAACTGTAACAATGACCACTTATGTTAACCTCAGTTTCTTTGTAAGATGAAAGGGTGGGTATTATTCCAGGTTTCTTTTTACCGTCATTGTATAGATCATAAGCACCTCTAAGGAATGCTGCTTTTCTGTCAAACTTTACTTGGGTTTTTAAATTTTGTTTCCATTTGTCCACAAAGAGTAAAAATGGCCACTCAAAATTTGCACCATTTTAAAATAAAAACTAACACAGAAGAAGAAACAATCTGTATTATTTGGAGTCAGTTTAGAAAAAGATGTTGAAAAAATACCATTGGATCACATCAGTTCAGTTCAGTTGCTCAGTCGTGTCCGACTCTTTGCGACCCCATGAACTGTGGCACGCCAGGCCTCCCTGTCCATCACCAACTCCCGGAGTTCACTCAAACTCACGTCCATCGAGACGGTGATGCCATCTAGCTATTTCATCCTCTATTGTCCCCTTCTCCTCCTGCCTCCAATCCCTCCCAGCATCAGAGTCTTTTCCAATGAGTCAACTCTTCACATGAAGTGGCCAAAGTACTGGAGTTTCAGCTTCAGCATCATTCCTTCCAAAGAACACCCAGGACTGATCTCCTTTAGAATGGATCACATACTTAGCTTTAATATCAGTAAACCGTTAATTACTCCTCATCTAAAAGATGCAATACATGAAAAGCAGACAAGAATTTCATTGCTTCATACAGTTAATCTCACCAGTAGAAGAAAAAGCCTGAATAGCCTGGCTATTGGAATTCAGTATTTATAATACTTGGGCAGCAGAAATGTGAAATGAACATTACAATCTGAAAGCAACTTCACTAGTTCAACCAATATTGAAATCAAGTATCATTTCCCCAAACTGCATATCCGACAAATGTGTTTAGAAGTAAACATATTAGTGAACTGATATAAATGAAACTGATCTTCACAATATTTTATATAATTATTAAACCAGGAGAAGCATGACAAACAAACTTATTTTTTAAATCTAATGCTTCATTTGATTCAACTGCCCATTACCCCTGTAGAATAGTGGTTCTCAAGCTTTCTCTACACTGGAGTCATAGGGCCTTAAACACTGAGTTATTATGCTTTGATTGGTACAGGCTACAGTCTGGGCATCACAAGTTCTAAAAGCGCTCCCCACTGGGTAGTTCTAAAGTACTGCCGAGGTGAACGATTGTCGCAGAGTATTGGTTCTAACTTTGGCTGCATACTGGAACCATCTGGCATCTTAGAAAGAATATGGGATGCCTGGACTTCATCCTAGAAAGAATTAAATCAGAATTCTGAGAGTAAGTCTGAGCATTGGTGTGTTTTAGGTCCTCCCCTAAAACAAATAGTTAGTGATGTTAATATTCAGCCTTAGGGTGAGTTACTACTACAGACCTCTGCCTGAGTATTTCTCATGGCCTCCCAAATACGTGAGCATGAAGTCCCATAAGGTTTGTCTTCCATGTTACTGGAAACCTGGCATAAACTCAACTACTTTCAGCAGGGCTGTAAGGGGGTAGGTGCATGAAGAGAGAAGTAAGGCTATTTCTTGAACTAACAGACCATAACAATACATTGGGCAATCAAATTCCTGGGCCATGAACCTGTCCTCAGAACTTTCTTAACATAATTCTTCACTAATTGTCCTTCTCTAGAAAAAGCCAGAGTTTGGTAAAAAGAGGAGAATTAAGTACTACCTGAGCAACTGAATCGCCCAAATTAAAAAGTCTCAGTAAATATTTATTTTCTGATCTTCTCAGTGATACCTACATTGCTTTACATTCTCAAAAGCCATGTTCAACAGCATGCTAATGCAGTGTCAGCAGTGGCAGGCATCTGAGAATGAGAACTTGAATGTTGACATGGCATACAGACTAAATTTGCAGAACACAGGAAGGTAGGAGGTAGAATTATTCAATTACCTCGATGAGACCTAACATGTCAAGCTAAAGGGGCCTAACTTAACATGTGATTCTATTAAATTTTCTTGTGCAAAGTGCTGAAAAAACTATAATGGGAATAGGCTGGGAAGAAGTACTTTGGAGAAGACATGAAAAATCTTCTGCTTCAGAGTTTTAGTAGGTAACAACATAGAAGTCAATAGGGTGGCATTGCTCCCATAATAGTTCCTAGGATTTACTTGGGAAAATACAGTGATTAGAACAAAGCCATTAAACATTTGTGTTATTTGAATGAAACCTTGAATTTCATTTTTGGGGGTCAGATTTTGAAATGAGCAATGGCAAAGTAAACCACCTTCCAAGGGCTTTCAGAAAAGAGGAGGAAAAGCTGATGGAGTTGGTAGATATCCAGGCAAACTGAAGCATTCTCCCATAGAATTAAGACTACAAGCATCCTGGAAGACTCCAGAGGGCAGGATTACAGATCTTTTGAGTCCTACTATATGCTGGGGGCCGGGGGGCTGGGGGCATTTGCAAGAGGTAGATGTTACTCAGAAGCAGATTTCCAGGTCAATTTACAGCCAAACTGTAAATTTACAGCCCCCAGTTTTGGGGGCAAAGGGGAATAAATGACAGTGGGTACTGTGGTGTTGGAGAAGACTCTTGAGAGTCCCTTGGACTGCAAGGAGATCCAACCAGTCCATTCTGAAGGAGATCAACCCTGGGATTTCTTTGGAAGGAATGATGCTAAAGCTGAAACTCCAGTACTTTGGCCACCTCATGCGAAGAGTTGACTCATTGGAAAAGACTCTGATGCTGGGAGAGATTGGGGGCAGGAGGAGAAGGGGACGACCGAGGATGAGATGGCTGGATGGCATCACGGACTCGATGGACGTGAGTCTGAGGGAACTCCGAGAGATGGTAATGAACAAGGAGGCCTGGCGTGCTGCGATTCATGGGGTCGCAAAGAGTCGGACATGACTGAGCGACTGAACTGAACTGAACTGTCTCCTTTGAAGATTTCTTAATCCTGGTTGCACATTCTGATCACCAGGGAAGAGATTTTAAAATGCTGATACTTACATGTTAGCCTTAGAGATTCTGATTTATTGGTCTGGTGTGGGATCCCCATTAAAAACTGTTTTATCACTTCTCCCCTGCTGATTTAACTTTTTGGGTTGGAGAATCACTGAGTTAGATGACTACTTATGGGGAGGTTAAATAAATCAAACCACATGCTTTTTCTAAGGTCTCTTCCAAATTTGGGAAGGTAAGTAGAAACAACACTTATGGGTTACATACTACAGCTAGACACTTTCGCAATTAATCTTCTCTAATAGCTGAATCAATACATGTAATTCGCTTAGCACAGCATCTGCCATGCCGCAACTCTCAAATATTTGCTATTCTTCAATGGAGGTATTATACCTCTATGTTACAGTTAAGAAAACCAAGGCTCTGGGGTGAGCTTTCCAAGGACCCTTGTAGTAAATTGCAAATGAGGATTATCATTATTATTTATTTCTGGCTTCGCTGAGTCTTTGCCGCTGCTCCTGGGCTTTCTCTACTTGCTGTTGCTCCTGGGCTTTCTCTACTTGCTGTGAACAGGAGGCTACTCTTCTTTGCAGTGTTCAGGCTTCTCACTGGGGTGGTTTCTCTTGATGCGCAGCATGGGCTTTAGAGCACCGGCTCAATAGTCAGTTGCTCTCGGTAGTTGAGTTTAGTTGCCCTGGGGCATCAACGATCTTCCTGGACCAGGGATCGAACCTGTGTCCCCTGCATTGGCAGACATATTCTTAACCACTGGACCACCAGGGAAGCTGCTCGAATGAGGATTTAAACCAGATTAAACTAGTTTTAAGTTCTAGAGCCCCTTATCTCCTCCACCATCCGCCCCTAAAACATCTGGAAGTTTATGCAAATCAGTGGTGTACTTGAGTGAACATTTAATATATTTAACAAAACCACTTCCTCTTGACCATTTTGTAAGGAATCTCTCTTCAAATGCAATTTCTGGAAAAAAAAAAAAAAAACAGCAGAAAAGTCGACATCCACATTTTTCTTCCTTTTTTTTTTTTTTCCTCATGTGGCCTGAGGAAAACTGTAGGTCTTGAGAGCCTCTAAGGACCGGGAAAATGGATAGAGGTGGTCCTTTAGAAGTCGTAACAGCGGAGAGACGAGGGAGTAAAGCACTCCTCTCAGGTAAAACCTCTCTAGGGCTAACTAATGAATGAAGATCTGTCACTTCTGTACCTTGTAGCTTCGGTAGTTTAATTACAGAGGTTAAAGCGTCTGCCTCCAATGAGGGAGACCCGGGTTCGATCCCTGGGTCGGGAAGATCCCCTGGAGAAGGAAATGGTAACCCACTCCAGTATTCTTGCCTGGAGAATCCCATGGACGGAGAAGCCTGGTAGGCTACAGTCCACGGGGTCGCAAAGAGTCAGACACGACTGAGCGGCTTCACTTCACTTCACTCAATACTGAGGGAGGCGAAGTTATTAGTCCTGAGGTGATGGCTCTGCTCTTATCTGACACCTTTCTGAGGTCAGGTTGAACCAGACTGTGCAATGACTGCTTCAAGAAAATGCAGGAAACTTCTCTAAAGACTGGGACTACTAAGGTTGCAGATCTTCCAGCTGAAAAACTCGGATGACAGTCTCTCTCTCTTTCTCGTCCACCCAGGCTAGGAGATAGGGTAAATTAAATTTCTTCCTGTCAGCTGTATATTTCGAATGTTCTATTCCTGACCCTTGACCTTTGATTACAATCTGTTTCGTTTGTAGAGTCCCCTGCTTTTGATTTACTGTATTTTGTTCGAACGGTTAAAGCGAGAACTGCTTCTAAATAGATGATTTCCTCCCTTCTCTCTGAAGAGAGTAAAAACCGAATCCGGGAGAAACGGAGGAGTAACAATTTTGGAAAAGGCGCGAGGATCGGTGGTAAGGTTCTCTCCACGTTTTCCTCTCCCGGAGCTGTTTTGAAGCATCCATCAGCTCCTCCCCTCGGGCCTCCTAAAGTACCCTGCGGTTGGGGCGACTCTAGAGTCGAACCCAAAGCGTGTGGGGTCATTAGAAACTAGAGCAAGTTGAAGCCAAAGAGGCCTGGCAGGGCAGGGGTGCGTGGATTCGGGCCCGAGTGGAGGCGAAGGCCGACAGCCGCGAGTCCTCGGAGAGGAGGGGGAGGGCGAGAAAGCGGGGCGGGCCGGAGGTCGGGGTCCCGCAGCGGGAAGGGGTCCCCGTTTCCCCCTCCCATCCTCGCCGCCCGGGGCTCTGGTGACGTTGCGGTTTCCTCCTCCCTCCAGCGAGCCTCAGCGCCCGCCGCGTCCCGCCCTCCTCCCCTTTCGCCCACACCCACCCGCCCGCGCCGGCCCGGCTAGCAGTAGCGCCGCCCGAGGCTGCAGCGGCGCGTCCTGTGGCGCGGCGCCCACCCGCACCCATGGCGCGGCTGGCGCGCTGAGGGTTCGGCTCCGAGGGCGCCGGGGGCCCGGGCGCCTTGGAGAGAAGAGGGCCGGGAAGGGGTTCCGGAGCCTGGGCCCAAGCTGGAGAGGCGACGCCCGAGAGGACGAAACCGCGGCGGGGAGCGGTAAGCGGAGGGGCGCGCGAGTGGTGGGCAGCGGCGCGCGGCGGACGTCGCTCTGGACCCCGCGCCGCGCAACTTTCTTCCGGAGTCTCGGGCGGCTCGTTGGCCGCGAGCCGGCGGGAGGCAAGCGGAGAGCCACGTCCCCCGCCGGGCGCCGAGCGCCGCGACCTGGGCGCCCGAGCCCAGCTCGGCTGGGGGGCGCGCGAGGCGTGAAGCCGGAGCCATGAGTTTCCCCGGCGGCGGGGCAGCTTTGAGTCCCTTTCCAGCCCTTGGGCGCCCAGCGCAGAGCTGGGCGCACGGTAAGAACTCGGAGATCACTTTTCGGTGCGTCGGGTCCGGCCGGCCCAGCCGCGATTTCCCGGACGGCCGGGGGCTCCGACTTCCCTCTGCCTGGTAGGTTGGCACAGTTTCGCGCCTCCTTTCCCTCCGTCTCCCTGTTAATTGGGGTGGTGCTGGTCGGGTGTGCAGATCCTGGTGCTGGCAGCCCGCCTCTGCAACTGTGGAAGCCAGGCAAGCACGTCCCGAGCCTCCCTAGACGCCGGATTCCAAAGCCGCCAGGCTCCACCGACACTTGGAGAAATTGTTGGTAAACCTCACTCCCAGGCAGTCCCTGGTGATGGGGTTGGGGGTGGGGCGTGCTTGACTCACAGGCTGGGAAGCGCTGTGAGCAATGCCACATGGGCTCTGGATCTGTCGCGGATGGAATCTAAGCTAAGTTTGTGACCTTAGAATTTTCTCATTTTCATCGCTTTTGTAAGGCATCAACCTCTGCTCGAGCTGGCGGGCATTGAAGGCTGAAACCGAATCCATTGCTTAGAAGTAGGAGGTGAACATCATTTACTTGGAATTCCTTAGATCAGGAAATGACACTTTTAGTTTCTAGGGATCTCCGTGTTATAAGGTTCTTTTAAACATTTTTTCATTAGTCATGCTTTAGGGAGTCATGGTTTAGTTGACATTAAATTTGAGAACGGACTTTCTCACTGAAAAATAGTTTCAAAACAGTTTTTTCCCCCAATATTTTATTTTTCAAATAATAGACCTTAACCTTTCAGGAATTTCCTTTTCTTCAGGGTTTTGTTTTTTTTTTTTTAATTTCGCAATAATGATAACCTGTATGAAATGAAATAGGATATGCAATATTTTATAGACTATTCTGACTACTTCTAAAATGAGATCCCCAAATTGTTTGCAGGATTCATGGAAGAAATAAAATATAGGATTATCTGAGTATTTGTGTATCATGTACTACAAGGTTACCATACAGATATGTGTCCTTTTGTAAAGTGTTCAGGTAAGATATGTTCTATAAAAATAGAGAAGAGAAAATGTGGACAAAAGGGAAATTTGCAACAGAAAACAGTATAGACCCCTTGTTACTGAAGGAATTATTAGCACCTTCCTGGGCCTGCTGGGTGGAAGGTTTTTAAAGTTCCTCTCTCTGAGGTTTGGGGCCTGGTTACGGAAAGACTGTAAGAAGTTAGCTAGGTTTGCCACATGAAGTCAGGACCATCATAATACCTAACATTTGTGTGTCTCTCTACTTTAGGATTTATAAAGTTACTCCACAAATTAGCTAATAACATGTTTTCAGTGAGATTTGTTGACCAGTCCAGTATCCCACAGTGCTGCCTTGAGGTGATCTGATGGTCACCCAGGAGAAAAAGTTCTTAACTTCACTGAGGTTGTACTGCCCTTCCCAAGACCTCATTATAAAGGTTTCTTTTAATCTCTGAAACAGTATTTTAAGATCATAGATGAAAATACATTCTGCAATTAAGCAATAAGATATTTGTTTATACATTTCTTAATATTTGTAGTTGAATATTTTGATATTTATTTCTACTTGCCTTGGATGACACTCTGTCCCATGAAAGAAATTACATGATTTCCACTCAATATTACAGCTTCAACAGATGATTGGAAAGGAATAAAGGAAGATACAGCATTTAGATTGGGGTTTTACTGTATCAATAATGTTTGTTTCCCAAAGGGGTAAAGAAACTAGTAAAAGATTAGCATTTTGTAGTTGCAGTGTGTATTAATTATTACTGGCATGCATGCTAAATCGCTTCTGTCATACCCAACTCTTTGCAACCACATGGACTGTATCCCTCCAGGCTCCTCTGTCCGTGGAATTCTCTAGGCAAGAATACTGGAGTAGATGGCCATGCCCTCCTCCAGGGATCTTCCCCACACAGGGACTGAACCCGTGTCTCTCATGTCTTCTGCATTGATGGGGGTTCTTTACCATTAACGCCATGTGAGAAGCCCAGATATCATTAGCATGTTTGAGTCCTAAATATAGTACATGTTCTTATCCTTTTTTCACCTTCTTCCCCCATAAATTAAAAAAAAAGAAATAACTTTTTTTATGCTAGAATATGTTTGTGGCAGGCCTTTGAGGAGATCAAGACCCTCTCTGTAGAGGGAAGGTCATCATTGTAGTGGATACTTTTATTCCGTTTGCTGAGAAGGGCTGGATCTTTACTATTACGAAGGAGTGGGTAAGGTGGAGATTCCATGTCCGGCAATCCTTCTGAAAGAATGGCTCCAGGTAGAGGACAGGACAGTTCTTTTGACTATATTATAAAACACCTTAGGATTTTCTCATCTTGGAATTACATTATCTTCATGCATGGTAATTTGTGGGCTTTCCAGGTGGCCCTAGTGGTAAAGAACCTGCCTGCCATTGCAGGAGACGTGAGAGACACGCGTTCAGTCCCTAGTAGGGAAGATTCCCTGGAAGAGGTCGTGTCAGTCTACTCCATTATTCTTGCCCGGAGAATCCCATGGACAGAGGAGCCTGGTGGGCTACTGTCCATGGGATCACAGAGTCAGATGTGACTGAAGTGACTTAACACGTATGCTTGTGATTTGTAGAAAAAAAACTTGTTGGGGGTCACCAAATTACCAGTGGATATTTGGATGACACAGTGTAATCTAAACCAAGAGTCAGTGTCTGACATGGGAATTAGGCAAGAGTATAAGTTCAGAGTACCAAAAAGAAATTACTTCCCAGTGAAATTCATCTGATGAATTAAGGGCAGAATGGAAGTAGAGTTTAAAGTCCTAGATTTCAGTGGCACTGATCCATGCTTCTATTTGATGATAGCTGTAATTAGAAATGGATGAATTTCAAAAAGTCTTACTGATCCTAATGCCCAACTCTCACAGGAAATTATATATTTAAAAAGTGAAACCTTGCATTAAGTGGATAATGAAGTAATTTTTCTTTAAAGAAAATCTTTCTATATATTTTAGTAAATCAGTGTAGTCCCAGGTTCTTACCCGTCTCACTTTAGTGTTTCACAGCTCCTACTTGCACGTAGAAGAGTGGTTTGATTAGGGGGTGGTGGAGAGATATTACAGGAAAGAATCATACTAGAAAAAAAGGTAGTGTTGTGGACAGGATAAAAAGGAGCCATTAGGATTAATAAACTCTTGCTTATGAATTCCTGTGCATTAGACAATGGAAGGAAAACAAGAGTCCCTGGTAGATCATACAGCTATGTGAATGCTTCTATTTAAAACTGCCTAGGGCTTCCCCATGGCTCAGCAGTAAAAAACCTTCCTGCAATGCAAAAGACAGGAAGGTTTGATCCCTGGGTGGGCAAGATCCTTTGGAGGAGGAAATGGCTACCCAATCCAGTATTCTTGCTTGGAGAATCACATGGACAGAGGAGTCTGGTAGGCTACAGTCCATGGGGTGGCAAAGAGTCAGACATGGCTGAGTGTGAGCATGAGAAAGTAATTCAATATTTTTTCAAAGAATTCCAGTATTTTTCATTTTTTAGCCTAGTGGAAATGAAGAGTGATATAGAGCAGATGTCTTATCCTTATTTTAGGGCTGTAGAAATGGAAATACCATGAAAAGAAGAGAATTGTCTGTCATTTACAAGTAATTAGTGGCCTATTTTACATATGAGATTAACCTAAATGGCGTATTTTATTCTACTTTTCTCCTTTATGATTCCACATCCATGTTATTAAAGACTCTTACATTTCATTTTCTTACAGATCTAATTTATTATCCCATTTACTACTCATTACTGTCCATGATTTGTCAGCTCCCTGGAATGCTTGCTTATGTGTTTTCCAGGCTTCTGTAAACTGGCTGTTTTGGGGCCCTCTTCCCACAGCACCCTCCTTTCACTCTGCTTCTCTCTTATCATCCTCATTAGGGTTCCATCCTGGGGCCCGCCTCTGATTCCCACAGAGCCCTCTGCTCATTGCTCAGCTCTCATTTGCTGGCTTCAGGTGTTTGGGTGTTTGACCAGTTGTGTTGCTTCCGTCTGCATGTCTCAGCAAGCTCCAGCCTATCGAGGGTATGGATTTCAGATCCTCTGTCAGATGCCCAGAAGAGTATAAACCTGCAGGAGGCAGAGTGTTTAGAGAGTCTGTTAAATACCACAGAAAAGAAAAGGGAATGATTTTACTTTGGAAAAAGAAGAAATGATGGTTGAGACCATCTGTGTTTTTTGTTTTTTTTTTTTAAATTTTTTAAAATTAATTTGTTTGGAGTACAATTGCTTTTTTTTAAATTAATTTTTATTGGAGAATGATTGCTTTCCCACCCCCACCCCACCGGATCTTAGTTCCCAGACCAGGGATGGAACCTGCACCCCTTGGCTTTGGAAGCATGGTGTCTTAACCACTGGACCACCAGGCAAGTTCCATCTGTTTATTTTTTGAATGGAATTCTGTCCTTAATTCCAGATAACACTATGAATTTTAATGTGCTTTAACATCACCACTGGATTTCCTTCTATTTGTTCCAACTCCCTTGGGGTAGTCCATAAACATGATCTTGGTAAGTGTTGTCATCAAATGTTAGTAAACAATTTCTGAAAGAACAGAATTTGCCTCTTTTGTAATATGTAGAAGCTATAAACATCCTGGTAATAGCATAATTTGTTTGGGCACTTTACATTTGAGAATAGTTATCACCATTAGGTAAGTGTAGTCCTGTTTTTAAAAATGTAACAAAACACATGTGTGTAGTTAACTCTCAGTTATGCACATGTCATGTATGCATTGTAGACTGCATCCATCTGCTTTGCTCTAGACAGAATTTGCAACTGAGTGTATGTATGTGTCCACATGCGAAAAATTATTTTTGGTATTATTTATGGAATTAACAGGGCCTCTCTACTTAATTAGTGGAAAATATTAGGATTATCATAGTAAAATTCCCTGTGTGTTTAGTGTATATGGTCATTCAGTAGAAATTGAGTAGGTCCACAGTCATTTAAAAAGCTGTCATTTAAATCTTTCCATTTGAAATATTCATTTCATATACAGATGCCATAGGGTTGTAAATTTATTGATTAAATTAAGGTTTTTGCATTTTTCTCATGTGTAACAAACTTAGCTACTAAGCAAAAGGGATTTAATGCGTGCAGATGTTATACCACAACAAAGCTGAGTCAGCATTTCATAACTCTTAAAAAGAATTTGTAAAGGAAATGGGCTCACCAAGCTGTGGGTCTATAATATTTTTATTGATAAAGTACACAGGCAATGTACTGGCTTTACTGTTGGAGTCTAATGACTATTGTGAGAAAAATGGGGATTTTGTTAGCAATTCTTGAAGTGGGAGTTAACAGGATTAGTGTAAAATATAGTGATCTGCAGATTGTGTTGTGAACCTAGTAGAGATTACTAATTTAAAAAAATAGACTGGGAGCACGGTTGGTGAACCAGGGGATGCCAGTGATGTCCTAGATGAAGCGACAGTCCTCCCTAGCATCTGTTGTTCCATGTCCAGTCCTAACTGTTGCTTCCTGACCTGCATACAGATTTCTCAAGAGGCAGGTTAGGTGGTCTGGTATTCCCATCTCTTTCAGAACCTAGTAGAGATTACTAATTTAAAAAAATAGACTGGGAGCACGGTTGGTGAACCAGGGGATGCCAGTGATGTCCTAGATGAAGCGACAGTCCTCCCTAGCAGAAAGATCAAATGGAACACGGTAATTGGCTGAGGGCCATGGGCCTCTTGAACAAGTCTGTTCTGTTCCGGAAACCAAAGTGCCCTTCTTTATCTTTGCATGCATTTTACTGTCATATCCTCTTCTTCAGACTGTGCTGTCTCTACTTCTTAGAGATTGGAAATCCATGCTGAAGTCACTTTTCGTTAGAATTTGATCATCTGCATTTGTAGGGATCTTTGGCAGGTGGTGGGGGGGAGAANCTTCTTTATCTTTGCATGCATTTTACTGTCATATCCTCTTCTTCAGACTGTGCTGTCTCTACTTCTTAGAGATTGGAAATCCATGCTGAAGTCACTTTTCGTTAGAATTTGATCATCTGCATTTGTATGAGATGGATGTAGGGATCTTTGGCAGGTGGTGGGGGGGAGAAAAATTGTCATCCCTCTAAAATACCTATTATGAAAAAAAAAACAGGACAGAATGCAAAGGAAACAGGTAGCAGGAGAAAAGCAACAGAGAAGAGCTGTGAACAATGCTCATTTATTTCGAATAAACATTTTAAAAAGTGAAAAAGAAAAAGAAATAAAAGGCTACAGATTAACACCTTCATTTAGAGTAGTTCTGTATCTTGGAGTATTGAAAGGGTTATTGCATTTCTAAAGTAAGCTTACATCCAGAAAGTTGCGTCAGTGACAAAGGGACTCAAGAATTGCATGATAAAAGTCATCAAGTAGTTTAAAAATGTTTCATGCCGGGGTGCACTCAACACCCTGACCCCGGGTAGAGTGGTAGTGAAGACTGTCAGGCTGCGGGATAACACTGCTTACCTTCTTTACAGTTGTGACTGTCAGCTTTTCTTCTTGACACAGCGCTATTTTTGTTGTCTTGACTATATCTGAAGACAGACTCTAAGTAAAGGATTTCTGGAATTCCACAAATTCTGGTAAAGAAGGCCTCTTCGTGGGGCCTTGGCAGTTGGATGACAGCATCCTAGGAGGCTCGCATGGGGCCGGGCTCTCCAGCCCCTTGGATAATCGGGTAGGGGCCAGCTGGATTTAGGAATCACCTGCAGTGTTTACACTTCTCCCAAGAGGGAAATGGGCCTGGCAGGAAGGAAAAAGGGGCCTGAAAGGGAATGTTGAACAGCTGTTTTCCATCTTCCCTGAAGAAAAAGAAGAGGAAATCGACTTACAGCAGGCATCAAGAGGGATTTATGCTAAATACAGGGAAGTTTTTCTGAATGTTTTAACCTTTAGAATGGATTTATGAAGGAGGCCTTTGAGTTCTTCTCTGTTTAGAAAGGTTTAAGTGAGGTTGTCCAGGAGGGATGTTAGCATTTGTCTTCTGGGATTCTAATTTTAATCCTGCTGCTCATCTGGATTTGAAAATCTTGGAAATTAAAAGTGACTTAATTATGTGAATATAAAAGATATGGTGAGTTTTATTGTTTGAAATAAAGTTGTCTATAGTTTCTACTTAGCATTTTTATTTATTAGAGCAAAGTATTAATTTTTGCTAACTGGTTAAATATTGATCATGCATAAGATTGCTTCAGCGTTTCATTCAGATACACATTACAGTGTCTGAAAGCCCTTCTCCCCTATGCTCAATCTATTTTCTCCTCAAACGGATCACTTTCCGCTACATTTCTTTTTTATTTTAGAAAATCTTTTTTTAAAAAGGGCTTGGCAGCAGATTGTGGTGTTCCATTTGGACTTTCAGTAATATCTTTTACATTTCTCTACCCCATTTTTATAGTAGAACTAGACTGGCAACAGTGGTCACATGAATGTATGGGGCATTCATTAGCCATGTGGTCAAAACATAGAGGTTGCCCATGTCAGAAAGAGCTTGGAAACTTCGCTTGTATTCCAGACTTCTTAACAGCAGTATTTTTGGTTAAAAAGAATGGCATGTATAGAAACAGAACGTGAGCTTGGTTTCATTTTTGTTCAGGAAAATAGACTCTAGTAGAATTAATTTGTGGTTTCAGGCCAGTGGTCGTGTTTTTTCACAGTAATAAAATTAGGCAGGACTTAAGATGTAATCATCTTAAAAGCATGTTCATACTGATGCTGCTAAAGGTGTTAGAAAACAGACTCAGCCAGTATTGGGTCAGTGGGTTTGGGGGGTGCCAAGAACAGGAGCCCAACAATGTCAATGTCTTAGGCAGCTGAAATGGAATGTTTCCACTTAGTTTTACAGCCCATAGTTTTAAAGCAATTTTGAAATGTTTTTCACAGTTACCTTTCTCAGAGGAAACTGATTTCTTGGAATCACCGAAAAGCCTGCAGAGTTAACCAGTTAAAGTGTCTTTGGCTGTCTCCCTTAGATATGAGGTTGATTTCTTCTTTTTTCCTCTATTTTGAATGTAAGTCTTTCACAAGTTAGAGCATGTTGGTTCTAATGAGAACCCAGGCGAAATAGAGAGCAGAATAATAATTGACCTATTACTTTTATCCAATAGTTCAGTTTATCATTTCTTAAACTTTAGTGTAAAAATTTAAGATCCACTTTTTTTCTCTTAAGGAAACCAGTATTGTTCAGATTGGATTCATCCTGTTAATCACATGCCCTGTTAGGGTTCCAAGCTTTTCAGCATCAATAGTTTTTAGATTTACTGTGACTTGCATAGAGTTATTCTAAATAAAATTCAAATTAACAAATGGTATTTGAGTATCTGCTGTAGGAACTTGAAAAATTCAGTTTCACCTCAACTTGTTAAATGTAATCTGGCAGGTTTTAGGGTAAGTTGGGCCACTTTCAATATCTCTTTCTTGGGGAAGAAATGTGTTGGCAGCATTTATACTACTAAATTGCCATAAAATGATAAATCCTGTGCCTAAAGAAGCTGAATGGAGCTAGCAGTATTCGGGTGGTTATGTAACAGACCCTTCTTTGTGTGCTTACATCGTTTTTTCTTGTTGGTGAAGCCACTGAAGTTTGGTTCAGTGATTGCAAATTTTAGAAAAGATAAATCTGTGTTACCAGGAATGAATGCTTTGATATATAACTTTTTCCAGTGTACTTTTGAACCTGAGAGTCAGATGAAAGAACGTTCTACTTTAGCGATAGAAATACTGAAAGGATTTAGTCATTCAGCAAGTACTTGCCAGGTACTTCATGTTTGAGGGGACGTCTGGTTGGAGCCGAAGCGGGGCAGCATGCAAAAAAAAAAAAAAAAAAAAAAGACATGGATTCCAGCCTTCGGGAGCTATAAAGTCTGGTTGGAGAAGGATAACTGAGTATGAAATTTTATGAGAACAATTAAGTGTTAAACAGACAAATCCTTGCAACAGGATTGCAGGAAGAAAGATGTCTGTGAGGGTTACGTGGGCGAAGAATACTCGGCAAGGAGGGGAAAATGAACTGCACCTCAGAGGATTTTATGCCAAAAGGGGGAGGAGAGAAAGCCTTGCAAGCACAGCCACCAGCTAAGCAAAGGCGCAGGAAGAGGAGTGAGCTAAGAGGTGGGGTAGCCGCCAGGTCTAGGAGAACTTCTTAGAAAAATCATGCGAATTCCCTTATCTCCTTTCATGACAGTCTCTCTCCTATCTTCTGTACCTTCTTCATGAATTCTTTCCTTGTTTTCCACGAATATTTTTGAAGGCCTGTGTTGCACATAATCATTCGTGCATGACACTATAGGGAAGACAAAGAAGATCTAAGATCCCCGCCTCCCAGCGGCTTATACCTGAGCAGATGAGATCTGTCTCAGAGCCCTTTTGGATTCAGAGAGGACTGAAACAATAAATGTGAGAAAAGGAGAAAACAAGTATCTTCAAGTAACTCAGTGTGCATGTTATTAGTACTGAGTGTATTAATTAGTGGAGATAGTTAAAGATAGTTATAGATAGATAGCTATTGACATTCTTCCTGATCCCTTTTAAGACCCAGTTCAGATGCCCCTCGGTGCATCCATCCTTCTTCAACTCAGTTGGAAGTATTGATTTCTAAAAATTTCAATAGTACTTTGTAATTTTCATATAATTCTTTTTCTTTTGGCCTGTAGGATCTTAGCTCCCCAACCAGGGATCAGACCCATGCCCTGCAATGGCAGCTCAGAGTCCTAACTACTGGGCTGTCAGGGAATTTTCTTACTTCCTTTTTCTTTAGTGGTTTGTGTAGATACTTTCTTTGTTTTACCATTTTATAAAAGGGCAGGTACACTTTCTTGGTTGGCATCTTCCCTGAATTCCCAAAGAGTATTGAGCAGTGCGTGTATGGGGCCATAGGGGAGGGCACTTGTGGATAGAGTTGCTAGGGAATGCTTCATAGATAGCACTGTGCTCTTTGAGAAAGGTAAGAGGTTGATGTGGAGCCAGTAGAGGGAACCCTCAGAGAGAGTAACAGTAGGAATCAAGGATAAAATATGAGTCGTGCTCAGGCAAGGATGAGCAGTTAAGCGTGAAGGGAGAGGTTGTGTGGGGAGGAAGTGAATGCTAATGTTGAAGAGATGGGCCAGAACTAGACTGTGGAAGCTCTTGGAGGAGAAAATTGTTATTTCTGCTGTGGGAAATAGAGGCTCTTGAGTAGGAACGTGGTTATGATGATGGTGATTTATTTAATTTGGAAGGACCTTGATAGTTTACAAAGATAGTTATTTCATGGGTAATACTGTCAGACTGCATGGGTTTATATCTTGGCCCCTTCACTTTCTGTGTGACCTTGACTGGTAAAGAATCTGCCCGCAATGTGGGAGACCTGGGTTCAATCTCTGGGTTGAGAAGATCCCCTGGAGAAAGGAAAGGCTACCCACTCCAGTATTCTGGCCTGGAGAATTCCATGGACTATACAGTCCATGGGGTTGCAAAGAGTCTGACACTATGAGCGACTTCCACTTTCACTTTTCTCTTCCTTACTATTCTACTGTGCCTCGGTTTCCTCAGCTGTGCAAAGGGGACGATATTAGTATCTGTGTTACGGCATTGTGGTGAAGATTAAATTAGTTAACCCATGTGAACTACCTAGCATAGTTCCTAGTATTTGGTAAGCACTATATATGTTTATTGTTTATAGCAGCCTTTGGTGTAGTTATAATAAAAATTACGATCCCTACTTGAGGAATGGAATGAGGCCTGGAGTGCTGCAGTCCATGGGGTAGCAAAGAGTTGGACACGACTTAGCGAACAACAACAATTTTAGGAATGAGAACATTGTAAGACTAGGACTGCGTATAGTTTATTAGGGCTGCTGTAACAAAGTACCTCCACTTGAGTGGCTCACACAACAGAAATCTATTGTCTCACAGTTCTGTGAGGCTAGAAGTCCAAAACGCAAGCATCAGCAGGATTGGCTCCTTCCAAGGCCGAGAGAACCAGCTCCATGCCTTTCTCCCAGCTTCTGGTGGTTTCTGTCAGTCTTCAGTGTTCTTGGCTTGTGGACACTTCACCCTGATCTCGTGCTGCATCTCGTCATGGCATTCTCCCTGTTTATGCATTTCTGTCATCATTCTGCCCCTTTTTATGAAGATAACCATCGTATTGCATTAGGAGCCCATCCTACTCCAGTAAGCCCATCTTAACTTAATTATAATTGTTATATAATTATATATATATAATTAGTCACTCTCCATGACTTCTTTCCATTTAGGATTAGAGATAAAGATATTAAGGTAAGTTTGAAAGTGAAGTCACTCAGTCGTGTCTGACTCTTTGCAACCCGGTGGACTGCAGCCCACCAGGCTCCTGTGTCCATGGGATTCTCCAGGCAAGAATACTGGGGTGGGTTGCTATTTCCTTCTCCAGGGGATCTTCCTGACCCAGGAATTGAACCCAGGTCTCCCGCACTACAGGCAGACGCAGGCAGACGCTTTAACCCTTGAGCCACCCGGATAATTTCAATTTTCTCTGTAAATTTGGATGATATGTTACTGTCCCCAAATATAGGTGATAAAGGAAGAATTGAATACTTTTGAAAAGAGGCAAAAATCTAATGTTTCAGAATAAGGATTTTGCTGAGGAGTTAATTGACAATGAGTGAGTAGATATGCAGCTGTGAGGTAAGATAGAAATTGATGCCTCTGGGCTTTAAAGAATCTGCCTGCCAATGCAGGAGATGTAAGAGATGTGGGTTTGATCCCTGGGTTGGGAAGATCCCCTGGAGAAGGGAATGGCAACCCACACCAGTATTCTTGCCTGGACAATCCCATGGACAGAGGAGCCTGGGGGACTACAGTCCATTGGGTTGCAAAGAGTCGGACACAACTACACATCCATGCACACAGGTTTTAGTAGGGTTGAGTTTCCCAAATCACTGAGAGGTTGAGAAATATTCCAAAACAATAGAAATGACCTATGAAGATTAAAAAGAGTACAGAGACAAATAATGATTGCAAGAGATGAATGCGCCAGGAGAGTCACCCCTGACGAGTCACTGAGAAAACCAAGGTGGCCCCAGGAATGGAAGAG
The DNA here is from genome assembly GCA_006410635.1 of Cephalophus harveyi. Lineage (NCBI taxonomy): Eukaryota > Metazoa > Chordata > Mammalia > Artiodactyla > Bovidae > Cephalophus > Cephalophus harveyi. Next base: position 67,474 of record SJYT01069763.1, read on the forward strand.
GCTGGTTCCCATCTTGCTTGTGGGTTGGAGAGCACAATAGAGGATGTATCGCTGAAAGAGTCAAAATTACTTCACAGAATCTTTACTTTGGAGCATCTTAAGTGTCATCTCTGCCCATTTAACTCAGGAACTGACCTGGCAAATGGTCATCTAGTCTCCACATTCATGTAGGACAGACATGAGAAGAAGGTCTAAGAAATAAAATCAGTACAGAGGAGTTTTCTCCAGCATGGATGAAGAGAATTCCTTCAGGTTTGACCAAAAGAAATAGCTAGGTAGAATCTGGCCATGCGCAGAGATGGGGTGAAATGAGTAGGGTGGATATGAGAGGTGTTATTCCTAGTTTAAGAGATACAAAGAATGGGGCTACCACTACCAGAGTAGAATGCTCAAGTCAGAAAAAAATGCAGTAAGTTCACCAATATGAGGATATAGACACCAAGTTAAATGTTCATGACCTGGAACATACAGACACAAACATTAAATATCTGGCAGTTTCAGGCTCTGAGTTGGGCTATTTCTGGCAGGAAAATGTGTTTTGACCTGTGAATCTGTCACCATCAATTAAGAAATTATTGTCTTATTCTTCACAGCATGCATGGTCTCCACTGTCTAGTAACATCAGTTCAGTTCAGTCGCTCAGTCGTGTCCGACTCTTTGCGACCCCATGAACCGCAGCATGCCAGGCCTCCCTGTTCATCACCATCTCTCGGAGTTCACTCAGACTCACATCCATCGATTCAGTGATGCCATCCAGCCATCTCATCGATCGTCCCCTTCTCCTCCTGCCCCCAATCCCTCCCAGCATCAGAGTCTTTTCCAATGAGTCAACTCTTCGCATGAGGTGGCCAGAGTACTGGAGTTTCAGCTTTAGCATCATTCCAATCCAGAGATATGATATGGGGTGGGAGGTGGGAGGGGGATTCAGGACTGGGAGCTCGTATACACCCATGGTGGATTCATGTCAATGTATGGCAAAACCAATACGATATTGTAAAGTAAAATAAAGTAAAAACAACAACAACAACAACAACAACAACTATAGTAATCAAAATAGAAAATGTGCTGACATATAGACTCCTAGACCAATGAACCATAATGAATAGCTAAGAAATAAACTCAACATGTATGGTAAGCAAATATTTGACAAGGAAATCAAGAGTACTCAAGGGGGGAAGAATAGTCTCTTCAAAAAATAATGCTGAAGGAAAACTGGATAACTTATTTTATACCACTCACAAAAAATTAACTTGAAGTGAATTAAATAATTAAACAAAACTTGAAACCATAAAATGTATGGGGAAAAACTCCATGATATTGCTCATTGCAGTGATATTTTGAATATGACCAAAAGCACAAGCAACAAAAGCAAAAATAAACAAGTCTGATTACATCAGACTAGAGGTTTTTGCCCAGCAGAAGAAGGAAACACGAACAAAATAAAAAGGCAACCAATGGAACAGGAAAAAAATTTGAAAATCACATATCTGTTAAGGAATTAACATCCACAATATGCAAGGAATTCATAAAATTCAATAGCAAAAGTGCAAACATTTTGATTAAATAATGGTAGAGGAAATAGACCTTTTTTTTCCAAAGGTGAAAGGTGAAGTCGCTCAGTCGTGTCCGACTCTCTGCGACCCCGAGGACTGTAACCTACTAGGCTTCTCCGTCCATGGGATTCTCCAGGCAAGAATACTGGAGTGGATTGCCATTTCCTTCTCCAGAGGATCTTCCCGACCCAGGG
>SJYT01069763.1:69248-90623 GCA_006410635.1 Cephalophus harveyi
GATGGACCTTAGTCGGCAAAGTAATGTCTCTGCTTTGAAAAGCAGGTTGACATAACTTTTCTAGGTTGACATAACTATCTAGTTGGACATAACTTTTCTTCCAAGGAGTAAGCGTCTTCTAATTTCATGGCTGCAGTCACCATCAGCAGTGATTTTGGAGCCCAAAAGAATAAAGTCTGACACTGTTTCCACTGTTTCCCCATCTGTTTCCCATGAAGTGATGGGACTAGATGCCATGATCTTCATTTTCTGAATGTTGAGCTTTAGCCAACTTTTTTGCTTTCCTCTTTCACTTTCATCAAGAGGGTTTTTAGTTCCTCTTCACTTTCTGCCATAATGGTGGTGTCATCTGCATATCTAAGGTTATTGATATTTCTCCCGGCAATCTTGATTCCAGCTTGTGTTTCTTCCAGTCCAGCGTTTCTCATGATGTACTCTGCATAGAAGTTAAATAAGCAGGGTGACAATATACAGCCTTGATGTACTCCTTTTCCTATTTGGAACCAGTCTGTTGTTCCATGGCCAGTTCTAACTGTTGCTTCCTGACCTGCATACAGATTTCTCAAGAGGCAGGTTAGGTGGTCTGGTATTCCCATCTCTTTCAGAATTTTCCACAGTTTATTGTGACCCACACAGTCAAAGGCTTTGGCATAGTCAATAAAGCAGAAGTAGATGTTTTTCTGAAACTCTCTTGCTCCTTCCATGATCCAGCAGATGTTGGCAATTTGATCTCTGGTTCCTCTGCCTTTTCTAAAGCCAGCTTCCTCAAAAATTGTTTCTTACTAGTAATTTTTTATAGACCGAACTATAAAAACTGTCACAAGAAGTTTTAGCACAAAATAATAGGAATAATGTAGGTGTGAAAGGGAGAATAATTAATTAGAAAGCACCCTTATTCTTTATGACATGACATCTCTGCATCAAAGAAATGTTGGCGGTACAGAGGATTTTTAAAAAAAAATTTCCAGTAGTATCGACATATTTACGCTATCATGTGTAAAATAGCCAGTGGGAAGCTGCTGTATAGCACTGGGAGCTCAGCCTGGTGCTCTGTGATGACCTTAGAGGGGTGGGGTGGAAGGGAGACTCAAGAGGAAAAGAATATATATATATATTAATGTTCATTCACATTGTTGTAGGGCAGAAACCAACACACATTACAGAGCAATTATCCTCCAATTTAAAATAAAATATCCAAATAATAGCAATAATAAAACCTTTATAACAAACCATTACATATGACGATAATCTTTGGGAATGTGGTTAAAAGAAGGGACATGAAGGAAATTTAAATTTGAAATTTAAATTTCAAAACAGAAGATCCTCAGTGAAAGTCTTAGCATATGCAGTCATCCTGCATGAAGCGAGGCCTGGCTGGTCTGAGCTTAAAGAGAAAGGGGAGGAGCAGAATGTTACTCCCATGCAAAAGGGGCTGAAAATTTTGAGGTGACATTTAGGAGAAAACTCTGAGGAAACCCATGAAAACCACTCGTGGAATGTTGGGAAACAGCAGGGAACCCTCAGGGAGTGGACTGTGGTCAGAGGCTGGCCAGGCATGTTGACCAGGACATGGTGGGCTTGGGGGTACAGGAGCCAACCACAGTCGAGGGTATACGCGGGGCTTTGCCTGAGTGAGGGTTGGAAGGGCGCTGGGCAGAGGGCAGCTCTCAGTCAACTCTGTCATTAATAATCACACTCAGCAGTCTTTTAAATTTCAGGCATTGTAATACATTTTATCTCCAAAAGTTATACTCAAAAGATCTTTATTTCTTCTTTTTATGTAGTTGTATTTATATAGTTATCTAACTATATGTTTAGTTATCTCTGAGTATTTAAAGCTTTGCATCTTAAACACGTTCATTAAATTCATCAATTCCATAAATATTCTCTGTTTCTTAAGTGCTGGGCATGCCTTAGGTGGTGGGGATATAGCAAAAAGCCAAGTGCCCTCATGGAGCTTACATTCTAGAGGGGGAAACCAGGCACACACACAAAATAAGTAAGTTGTATAGAAATTAGAGAGTTATAAGTGCCATGAAGGAAAATAAAACCCAGAAGGGAGTTTAGGGAGTGGTGGTGGTTAAACGTGGTAAGGATGTAACTTAGATGAGATGGTCACATCTGGCCTCACTGAGAAAGTGACATTTGAGCAAATACTTAAAGGAAGTGAGGGAGCAAGCCATGCAGATGTCTGGAGGAGGAACAAGCTCACAGGCACTGGGAGGGAGCGCCCATATGTATATAAGTATAGAGAGACTATGTGACTGGGAGGGAAAAGAGGGGGAGAGTTGTAGGATGTGGAGACTCCACAGCCGGTCCACATAATGACTTGAGAGCTATTGGTGGTACCTTGGGACTTACCATGTGAAGCAGTGGTAGGGAATCCTCCCGCCAATGGAGGAGACCCAGGAGATGCAAGTTCAATCTCTGGGTCAGGCAGATCCCCTGTAGGAGGAAATGACAGCCCACTCCAGTATTCTTGCCTGGCAAATCCCACAGCCACAGGAGCCTGGCAGACTACAATCCACGGGTTCTTGAAGAGTCAGACATGACCTGCGTGACTGAGCAAGCACGCATGTTGGTACATGAGATGGGAAACCTTTGGAGGGTTTTAACCAGAGTGGTGACATAATCTGAGTTATGGTTGAACAGGTCAGCTCTGGCTCCTGTGTCGAGAATGACCACTGGAGGTGAGGGCCAAGACAGGGAGACTAGTTTGGAAGCTATTTCAGTAATTTGGGCAAGACATGATGTGGCTTAGGTTGTTATGGTGGTGGCGAAAGTGGTTGGATTCTGGATGTATTTTGAGAATGGAGCCAACAGAATTTGCTGATGGTTTGAATATGGAGACAAAGCGGGGAAGGGAAGGAAGGGAGTTTGGGCCTGAATTTCTGGCAGGATTGATTGCCAGTAACTGAGACTGAGATGGGGAAGTCTGAGATGGGGAAGTCTGAGACGGCAGTGCCTGCGTCTTTGGGTTAATTACATCTCTGTATCTTTGTTCTACAAACCAAGTCTGTGGTATTCTGAATTTTGATTATGATTCATAGGAGGACATTTGGAAAGTACTCAGGGATTTTAATGCCAAGGAACTATGATCCGTGAGACAAAAATGAGGATGAGAACAAAAATACACATAAAAAAGTTTGAGAATGTGAAGACAGCAAAAAAAAAAAAAAAAGTAGAAGATTAAAAAATGGAAGAATGCTTAAATATAAGTAAGAGATGAAAAAGAACTGTGTATAGTGTTAAAAGCATCACTCCATACATACCATCCAATAACTGACATTTTAATTTTAAACAAATGACTGGAATGGTATGTTTAGTGCCAGCAAATTATTTCCTAGTGAAGGTCTTCTAAGCTTTTCCACCTAACATTATGTATTTCATTTTTAGACAATATATAAAGCTTTTAAGCCATTTAATACTAAGTCCAGTATTCTGCTGTGTCCTTTACTTCAACAGCAACATCCTTGGACACAATCATTTTGGGGGGTTTAAAATGGAACAATATCAGAAGTTGAGTAAGGAGAAAGAGTTGGTGAAAAGTATCATGACATTTTCTTATGTAATGGGACCAAGTGCTGTAGCAAGACTTTCAGAATTCTAACAGAAATTTAGATCATTGAACTAAAAAGGAGGTCAGGGAGTTCCCCAAGACCACGATTGGGCTCAGTGATTCACTAGAAGGACTCAAAAAGCTGTTAAAATTGTGGTTATAGTTTAACACAGCTGAAAGAGACTGAAATCAGCGAAGAGAAAAGGTGCAAGGGGTGAAGTCTGGGAGGAACTGGGCACAGGCTTCCAATGTCCTCTGCTAATGAACTTCCACTCCTGGCAAGAATATGTGACAACACTCACAAAGAGTTGCCAGCCAGGGGAGCTCATTTGAGCCTTGGCGTTCAGGGATTTTATTGGGGTTCAGTCGTGAAAGCTTGTAATGCCTGCATGACTGACTTTAGCTATTCAGATTCTGGTCCCCCAGAGCAAAGACAGTTCATTGTGAATCCCATTGTTAGTATAAGCTGTCCGATATTAATAGTACCACATGGCCCAAGGCCTCAGGCACCCCAAAATCCTCTTATCACATAGAATATAATGAGAGCTCAGAACTCATCTCCCATGAACCAGACATGGGCCAGTCCTTTCTTAGAAATGTGTAGGATTTGAGTTAACTCTTTCCTGCATAGCTAGGTAGGGCTTTGAACATGGTATTAGTGCTTCCTAGAATCATTATCATTAGAGGGTAAATTTATAGGACTTAATGCTGAAGGAGATGATATAAGAACATATTCTAAATATGCATAGTCTTAGGTAAATAGGTAAATGAATGAACCAGAGTAGATTATGTATGAGAAGTTAAATGTATTTTGTGGTACTTTGCCTGGAAAATATATAATTGTTGTCATGACTTATCCCACAGAAGTTTGCAGATACTGGGCTAGAAAAATAGAGGCATTGACCTCCAAGTATGTGGTATTGATTGGAGTCAGGAAAGAGGTAGAAAGGAGGGAGGGTAACCTGGGAGTTGATGTTGAGGCAGAAGAGTTAACTCATGCAGCTGTGGAAGCTGATTGTCTGCAAGCTAGAACCCAGGAAAGGTTGATGGTATGAGTTCCAATCTAAGGGGAGGAGGAGATGATGTCCGTGCTCATCAGTAAGGCAGAGAGAAAGGGAAGGAGTGGGAGGGAAGAGGGGATTTCTCCCTTCCTCTGCCTTTTTGTTCCATTCAGATCCTTAGTGAATTGAACAAGACTCACCTACATTTGAAACAGCAATCTGCTTTACTCAGTCTACCACTTCTAATGCTAATCTCTTCAGGAAACCATACAGAGACACAACCAGAAATAACATTTCATCAAATATCTGAGCACTGTATGGCTGCAGTCAGGTTGACACATAAAAGTAACCATCACAGGTGCTAAGAAAAGAAGTCATTTATCTCAAAATTCAAAGGAGGAGATTTGGTTACAGAATTAAAGATACTTAAGTCCACAAATTCAAAGAATTACATTGCTAACTGAAAATTAATATACAATGCCATTTATGAATTCCCTGGTGGCTCAGACAGTAAAGCGTCTGCCTTCAATGTGGGAGACCTGGGTTCAATCTCTGGGTTGGGAAGATCTCCTGGAGAAGGAAATGGCAGCCCACTCCAGTACTATTGCTGGAAAATCCCATGGACGGAGGAGCCTGGTGGGCTACAGTCCATGGGGTTGCAAAGAGTCGGACACGACTGAGCGACTTCACTTTCTTTCATTTTCATGGGAAGTAGAAAATGTATTTCAATCAAACATAAGATTTAAAAATTTTAAGTTCAGAAGTAAGTTTTTCATCTTTAAACTTCAAGACTGTTGTTTCTATGTTTAGGATATTTTTCTGACTGGGTGAGCACATATACAATCAGAATGGTTTATCAGTAAGCTTTATCTCTCTGTATAACATTTGGTTGCCAAAGAAATAGTATTAAATGTAGAAACTTCTTTTCTCCTCACAAGTGTTCAGTTACTTGGAATGTGTAGCCTCGAAGTTATAAATGTGCCATTGAGCAGAAGAAAGACCAACTTCTTGGCATCAAATACTTTATATTTGTCAAAATATTTGGTATTTGTAGGCTTTTGAAGACTCTACAAGGTTATGAATACATGGTGCATTGTACCTATTTTAAAAATAACCTCCTGTGAGTGATGGTTTGTGAGCACTTCCTCCTGGTGTCACGGCGCGCTTTCTCTCCTGCGGACTAACCTTGGTGTTCCTGTTGACAAGATGCTGACAACTGCTAGCATTTGTTGAACACTTTCTAAATCCCAGTGACCCTTTTAACGCTTGAAGCTAATTTAAGATCACAGAAACCCTGTGGGGAATGTATCATTTCATCCATTTTATGGAGGAGGAAATAGGAACATCGCTAAGGATGTGGCGATGCAGGGATTCAGACTCTTAAGTCTGGCTCCTGCTTGTGCCCTCCCGGGTTCTGAGATGAATGATGAGAACTGGCGTTTTGGGGGAACCCTTACCAGAAAGTGGTAATTACTTTCTAGGTGTTAATGTCATTTAATCTCCCAACCAACCTGTGAGACAAATACCATTGTCCTCTTCATTTTAAGTAAGGGAATTGGTCTAGCTTGCCCACAGTCACACAGTGGTGAAAAAAGCCACTCTGACCCCTGGGCCAGCCTTCTTAACTGCCTCACCAGTCTGCCCTTATGAATCTGTGGCAGGAAGAAAATTTTTCCTTTAGTTTTCATGGACATTTCCTGGTTTAAATTAACTGTTATTTGAAACTGGATGAGGTTATATTTAGCTCTTGGCTTCATTATCTTTATTCATCTTCTTTACATGCTTTATGCTTCTAGTCAGTTATGCCAGAAAATAGTGTTTTCATGTTTAAAGCTATTGCTGAGAAAGTCAAAGCTAATTTTTGAGACTCTTCTAGAAAAATCTTTAATTACGAAAAATTTTGAACACAAAAAGGATTGCTGATTTTCTTTGGGGCCAGGTACAATAAGTTAAATAAATTGCTTTGGACTAAGGGAGAAATTTTACCTGGTAGCCTCATGCCTAATATAGTTTCTAGGTTTATAGTTGCTCAATACATAGCTGAATTAATGGATAAATACAAGAAAGTCTTACTTCCAGTATAGGTAGGGAATTGGTATTCCAATTCTGGAAAACAATACAGTGGAAAACTTAAAATACATAAGCTACCACTTTTTAAAAGATTCAGAATGCCACAAAAGAAATACTCTTAATTATACTAAGATCTGCTGAAGAAGGGATAGGCCACCCACTTCGGTATTCTTGGGCTTCCCTGGTGACTGATCTGGTAAAGAATCCACCTGCAGGGCGGGAGACCTGGGTTCGATTCCTGAGTTGGGAAGATCCCCTGGAGAAGGGAAAGGCTACCCACTGCAGTATTCTGGCTTGGAAAATTCCATGGACTGTATAGTCCATGGTGTCACAAAGAGTTGGACATGACTGAGCAACTCTCACTTTCATATTCAGCATTAGATTATTCTGAAAATAATGTAAGAATAAAAAATTCTGAAAATAGGATATTGTCGTCCCATGTCATCATTAAGAAAATCCATTAAAACTGTTAACAAGTACCGATCAGAAGATATCCAACTGTTACACTGCTAGATAAACTAGAATTTACTTATAGCTTGTCTTAGAGAGTATAAAACCATTTCATTTTCTCCTTGAGCATTTTTGCAGGTAAAATTCAGTATTCTAGTAGTCTCATGAGTGACTTTGTAGATACTTCTCTCCCCCTACTCTCTATCTTGTTCTCTCTTTGCCTCCATGAACATTTTACTTCCTCTCTGCTTTCTGTAGGACAACCACTCTCTCAAAAGCAGAATCTTTGCGTAGCAGGCAAAACTCTCCGCCTGAATTATACCTTCAGTTTGATAGCCACTAAATTATTCAAACAAAAGTCTGCGGTTCATGCGAAATGGAGATTTCAGATTTGACACCAGAAAATATGTATGACCGTTTAAAAATATAATCCAGCTTAATTCTTCTTCTTATATGAAGAAGTTATACAGTTACTATTGTTGATGTTGCCAAGACGTGAACTTCAGAGAAAATGTGGAATGAGAAAATGTGGAATCTTCTAAACAACTTTCCTAGAGACACGTGGAAATTTTCTTTCACTGTGCAGGGCTGCTCTTAACTTACAGACCTAACCTAAAGTTTCTCCAGCATTGAGTGTGAAGGGGGTGAACACCATTATTATATACAGTGTGGTTTTGCTCTGTGGGTTCAGGGTTATGATTACTCCCTCAGTAGTTTGTGTAAATTCTTGGGGTTCTATATGTTATAATTTCATATTGTGGACTTTTGTTTGGAAATGACTTTTTGGGGAGATATATTTCATTTCACCCTTAAATAAGGAAACAGTAAGCCGTCAGTAAAAAAAAGAATTTTCACTTTGATTAAGAGTGCTTGGTTTTTAAATTTTTCTTTTTTGGCTGAGTCCATAGGCTTTACACATCAGGGAGTATAATTTTAGGGAATGATTGTATGGTACCAAAACCATATGTTTTCTTAGCATTTGATATATTTAAGAATAATGTTAGATTTATTTCACTATGAAAGTCTACCAAGGACCTATAAGGTTTTATTTTGATATTGAGGAAAAATAATTTTAAAAATTATCCTAATGATGCATTTAATAAAATTGAAATAGAAAAGCGAGGAGAACTTTATATATATATATATATATATATATATTCTATTTAAAACATACGTAAACAGTGCAGTAGTATGTGTGAGACCACGGCAAGATGTTTCTCAAATACTTGGAAATAGGTTTCTTTGAGAGTCAAATCCTAAAATAGATCAGAGAAGGAAATATATAGCTCTGCTGGGAGATATTAGTGCTCTCAGACCATTGGTTTGCCTAAAACCTCACTGGAGGCCTAAGCAGGAAGGGAACTTGGGTTTCAGTGGAAGCATGAAGAAGAAGGAGCTGTAGCTGCAAACTTCTGCAAGCTCTACGCATTTACCAGGGCATAGGGTACAATGTCAGGGGCATTCAGTTGCCTGTTTACTAGACTGTTTTAGCCCTTCATCAATAAGGGCACCTCCAGTTCTAGTGTGGGAGGGTCAGCTGTCCTAGACATATATTTGGTTGGCCAAAAAGTTTGTTTGGCTTACAGGACAACCCAAACGAACTTTTCGGCCAACACAGTATTAACTATTGGGCCTGTCCATTGGGTTGGGAAAACTAGAATGGTTACTGTTGAGCTGAGCTTAGTGGAGGTGGTGCAGGAGCTCTGGGGAGGGGTTGGTGGTGTACATTTTACTCTTCTTTCCTAAGTAGCATCCAGTTCAGTTCAGTCGCTCAGTCGTGTCCGACTCTTTGCGACCCCTTGAACCGTGGCACTCCAGGCCTCCCTGTCCATCACCAACTCCCGGAGTTCACTCAAATTCACATCCATCGAGTCGGTGATGCCATCCAGCCATCTCTTCCTCTGTCGTCCCCTTCTCCTCCTGCCCCCAATCCCTCCCAGCATCAGAGTCTTTTCCAATGAGTCAACTCTTCGCATGAGGTGGCCAAAGTACTGGAGTTTCAGCCTCAGCATCAGTCCTTCCAATGAACACCCAGGGCTGGTCTCCTTTAAAATGGACTGGTTGGATCTCCTTGCAGTCCATGGGACTCTCAAGAGTCTTCTCCAACACCACAGTTCAAAAGCATCAATTCTTCGGCGCTCAGCTTTCTTCACAGTCCAACTCTCACATCCGTACATGACTACTGGAAAAACCATAGCCTTGACTAGATGGACCTTTGCTGGCAAAGTAATGTCTCTGCTTTTTAATATGCTATCTAGTGTTCTTGCCTGGAGAATCCCAGGGATGGGGGAGCCTGGTGGGCTGCCGTCTATGGGGTCATACAGAGTCAGACACGACTGGAGTGACTTAGCAGCAGCAGCAGCAGGTTTTCATAACTATCCTTCCAAGGAGTAAGTGTCTTTTAATTTCATGGCTGCAATCACCCTATTACAATTCATTTTTTAGCATTTATTTTTAGTGGTATCCCAGGGGCATTTGTGACAGGGGCTGACAACGCAGACTCCATTCAAATACAATATGGTGGTATTCTTGACCGTTTGAATTGCTCCAAGCCCAGGGCCCTTCCCACTGCCTTTGTTCTGATTCCTTATACAGGCAATTATCTAATACTTCTGCTTCCTGTGTATTTTTCTAATGAAGCCAGAAAATATTTCCCAGTCTTCTTGATCGTTGTATTTCTGAAAAATGAATGCACTGACGTTCTGGCTTTATATATGCTGAGGGAGGAGGAATTTAGTTTTATTATCATAACATCAGCAGCCATCTCCTAGGATGATCAGCTGAGATGATAGTCTGAGCCAAGACCAGACCCTGGACTGAGGTGAAATCATCATCTCTGGCAATGGCAGTAGATATCCTCCAAGTACTCTTGTACTCCTTCCACAATATAAACCTGTTACTGGAAATAGCTCCCCAGCCAGAGATTGTTTTTCCCAGCACTTACTGTATCATTGTGCCTTTCTTTCCAAAGAATACAGTAATAAGCAGTCCCTGGTGGCTCAGAGGTTAAAGCATCTGCCTCCAGTGCGGGAGACCTGGGTTCGATCCCTGGGTCGGGAAGATCCCCTGGAGGAGGAAATGGCAATCCACTCCAGTATTCTTGCCTGGAGAATCCCATGGATGGATCGCAAAGAGTCGGACACGACTGAGCGACTTCACCTTACCTTCACCTTTTGTACACCGAGAATAATTAACTGGCCTTGGAAAGCAATCAAAGTTGGTTAATAGTTCATTTAATGTTTATACTTTGGGGGCAAAACCCCAACTAATTTTTGAAAAATGTCAAGGATCATATGCTTTCCTTTCCAATGAGCATTGAGTTTACTATGAATGATGCCTTAAAGAATCAGGAGCCTTGAGTTCTAGTTTCAGCTAAGTCTCTTAACATGTGGCATGACCTTGCCCTAGTCAACTGGTATCTCTAGTTCTCATTCTTTTACTTATGATATTTAATTTTTTTCAAATAAAATATTTTATGGGTAGGTTAATATAATCCTGCATGTCTGAAATGTCTTCCTTTTTGTTAAAAATAACAAATATTTATGGAGCTCTTATTTCATGTCAGGTTCTATGCTAAGTGCATTATATAATATTTATTTGCCTCAGGAAGTTGGGATCATTTTATGAATGAGAGAATGGGGGTTCTGAGAGCCGAAGTCAGTTGATCAAAACTAGTAGACAACTTATACACATGTCTGCCCAGCTCCATGCCCCTGATGTTAATTAGTGCTGTGTTCCTTAGACTTGGCACATATTTTAAGGGGTTTTTAAATCCATCTTAATTTGGGACATGGTTTACTTTCTATAGGGTGATTTCTTACTTCCATCTTTATACTTTCTATATTTCTGAAACCAGAGGAACTGAAAGAACTTTTGTACTACTGTGTGTTTCATTTATAAATCACCTCAGACTGTTTGGAGGCCCACTTCATTTTTGAAAACCCAACGTGCTGGTATAGTTTTCAATTCTTTTCCTTCTCGGCATACACTTTCTGTGCTTTCTTTGTGTAAGGACGACAAAAATGGAAACTTTTAATGTTATTCAATGTTAAACCTTTGGCTAAAGGAGAGAACTTTGGTTTACGCCTTAGGAGATTCAGGTTTATTTCTGTCTCTAGATATTTATGCTGAGATATTGTGAGAGTAACTCTTAGTACTGTTTTGCCACGTTAAGTTATTAAATATGTGAAGAGCATTTCACACAAAATCTCTGTGTGTCAGCAGTCATAGTATCTGCAATGGATTGTTGGAACCAGAATTAAAGCAAAACAACTTTAGGCTTATTGTTGCTCTGTGTGGACCTACTTAAGATAATTGGAATGCGGGCAGTTTGTTAAATCCTTTTTTCGTTGTTTGACTTGGCCTTAGCATAATGCCAGTTGGACTGCTGCAGATATATGTGGTGCATACAAGCAGATAAATGATTATATTTCTGTCTGAATTATCTCAACTGTACTGTATTCATTGATTAGGTCTAAAGTTAGGAATGTTTTGCTCTCTGAGCTGTGTTGAGTGAGATGAAAGAATGGGAAGGAAAACTGAATTAGGAGAGAGAGTTGGTGGAAGAGAAGGGGAAGGAAAGGCTGTTGGGGGAAATGAAGCTAAAAGGGGTCGTTCAGAACCTTTCTGAGCACTGAGTTATGAGTACACTGTGCACTACTCATAGGCAGCTTCTGAGCGGAGCTCACGATTTTGCCATTTTGAGGGTACCTTGCTCATGAACTGGGCCAAGGGCAGCTTAAAGATTTAAGGGACCTGGTTGTGTTTTGTGTTAGAGAGAGGGGGAGGGTCATGGTTGGTCATCTTGGTAAACTCTTTAGCCTTTAATGCCCATTGTTTCACTCAGCATTTTCAGCATCTTCCAAACTTTGGTCATTCAGGCACCACCTTCAACAGCTTTTGCCTTATCCATTTGCTTTTCTTTTAAACTTAAATGTATTTTAAATAGGAACTTTACATGTCTGTTGAAATCTGGTTTCATATGATAGTTATAGCTTTTCCTAATGTGCACTGAAATGAGTACATGAAGTTAGCATAAAGCCTAGCCACCAGTGTCCACCTAAAATTGCCTTGAGAAATGCTCCTTTCATCTAATTCCAGCTCTTCCCTTGGCAGAGAGGGTACACAGAACGCCGAAGGTAGATGGTTAAAGGGAAACCCAAAACCCAGATATAGGGGCTTTTCAATAAAAACCTAGACAGATTTAAGATGGTAGATGAGAACTAGGTCTCCCTTTGGGTTACCAGCCTGAAGACTTTAGTTAAGTTTCATTTTTTTCCTTCTTTTTTTGATAAACTACTGAATGTTTTTTAGGCTACAGTAGTGTCGAGGCCTTTTTCTCTATTTGTTTCCTCGCAGAAACTGTATCTCAAAAATTCTGAACTTGCTTTAGCTTCAAGTAAGGAGGAGTGAGATTTCTCCTTGCTCATTTTAGTGATAAGATCCCCTCTATCACTTCCTAAGCCCAGAAGTTCAGTGTCTGTGAACTGCCTTGTACATGCCAGGCACAAACTGCTAACCCCTGTGATGCAAAAAGGAAGCTGTGGTCCCCTCTTTGGTGAGGTCTGGCATAAACAGCTGAAACAGTCCCATGTGATACAGCCATCAGCCAGATACAGGAGATGTTAACTCTTTGGGTAGATCAGCAAAGGCCTTCATAGCTGGTTGCATGTATGCTGTAAGGAGAGCAGCACAGTTTGTGCCCCTGGGAGTGCCATAGTCTTTTCTCCTCCATCTTTGTAGATGATCGTTTAGCAGAATTTCTGTGGGTTGTACCCTGGCCCACATGTATTCCAACAGGAATGTTTTCAGTGTGTGGTAACTCAAGCCTTACTGCCCTGACACCTCCACATGAATTTGAAGCAATAACTAGGGAACCTTCAGTAACAGTTGGCATATTGAGATGGCATCATTCCCAAAACAACATCTTAATGAGGTCTGTGCTTCAGGAGCAATGCTTCTGGTTTAAATATACTCGGGCATGTCCTATGTAACTGGAAGCCATGTGGCAGAAGTGGCTGCGATCACAACGTGGTTCAGTCCTGCATTGGGAGGGTCTTATTGGAGCAGCTTCTCTAAGCTCAACGACTCCAGACCTGGGTAGGAGGGTGCTGTACATAAGGCAGGAGAAAGAGAATATAACAAAGCAGGGTCTTCTCAGTGATTAAGACTCTGCCTTCCAAAGCAGAAGTGTGGATTTGATCCCTGGTTGGGGAACTAAGATCCTACATGCAGCAGGGTGCAGCCAAAAATTTAGAAATAAAACTTTTTTCCTTAGAAAAAGAGAAAGTAAGAGAATAAAACATATCAGCCTTAGCCCCTTTTAGGGAATGTGTGTATAGAAGAACCCTCCTGCAAGTGCAGGAGGCATGAGAGACCCAGGTCAATCCCTGGATCGGGAATATCCCCTGGAGGAGGGCACAGCAACCCACTTCAATATTCTTGCCTGTAGAGTCCCATGGACAGAGGCACCTGGTGGGCTACCGTCCATGGGGTTGCAAAGATTCAGACATGACTGAAGCAACTTAGCATGTACAAAATCTGAGATGCAGATTCTAGTCTTCACATAGCTTCCCACCTATCCCTCCATACCCCATGCCACCTGCTTACCCACCTAGAACCTGAGCTGCACATTTAAAAACCAATAGTTCAGAGAAGATTCTCAGTTCTATCTATGTAGAGGTCGATTAAAGGAGAAACCTCCAAGCCATCCTCACCCTGGATGCCTAAGACCCTCACAGTGCTAATTGCATTGATGGCCCCATCCAGTGGGGATTTAATATATGCAGGCTTTTTTTTTTTTTTTTAAATTAGCATACTTGTTCTCTTAAGAGCAGAAAATAAACACCAGGGTGAGGGTGGTGGGGAGTGAGCTTTCAGACCGAGTCACGTCTCTTGTGTTACCAGAGACCACAGCCCTCCTCAGTCATAACCACCGAAGACTGTTTCTGTTGGCCAGCTCTCTGACCTTGAAGGGTCCAGCCAGCCGCCTTGAAGATTTGGGTGCTAGACATAATACGGGTAGAGTCCAAGAGTTATTTCTATTTTATATATTTTGTGTAGCTTGGCTATATTCACTTTTTATTCATTAAAAGTTCTGTTCTTGAAGTAAGTATAAAATACTTAGCACACACACTGCCACTGACTTTTTTATATATAGGCTAAAGCACATTCAGAAATATAAAGAATACTAGAGTTTATGGCAGCATCCACAAATGATGCTGTGTTGCATCACTTGGACACAGACCGAGTTTCTTAACTTGGTCCATACTCTTGTATGGATTGTTCTCCAATGTGTGTTAAATCCTTGGTTTTCTTTCTTCTGAATATGATGAGGCAGATTTTCCTTGGAAAAATGGTTTGCATTCAGCTGGGGAGATTGATTTTTTTCTCCATCAGTTTCTCCCTTTAATAATTGAAAACTACTGTTCATTATTTACATAAAACTGTCTTTTTCTGGTCTGCTTTCCATAACCTTTCCCCTCTGAAGAATTTTAAGAATTCCCTGACTTGCCTCTGGGGGATTTTATGCCTGCTTTATCCCAGATGTGGGACATAGACCAGGCTGAGGGGTTTCTTTTTTTAATGTTCCTACTTTGAAAGACATTCTTTAACTAGTGAGCAAAGCTGCCACTGAAGAAAAGGATTTTTAAGAAAGTTAAGCAGTTTAAGAAAGTATGTGAGCTTGGTTTAAATGTCTGACTTAAGTGAATGACACCAAAATTCCGAGTGCGAAATGAAAAAAGCAGACAGTAGTTTCAAATAATAATGGGAAAATGCACACGTGTTCTTTCAGCCTTTTAAGTTTGGAATTTTATTTTCTGAATGAAGGCATGTCAGTCTCCAGTCCCAGCAGCCCCATGTCTGATCTTGCCTTGCATGCCTGCTTATGTCATCCCAGGGAACCCACGGGCTTAGCAGATGTTTACCCTACTTCTGTTAGTCCTTGTCCCCACCTTCTGCTGACACAAAGAGGATATTCAGCCTTACTCATAATATTTTGTCTGCTCACATTCATATAGATGTATTGATCCTAATCTCTCATTCAGAATGGAGAACGTTAGAAGGAGGAGAAGACTTAAGAGTGCAGGAGGCTGGATTAAGACAGGATTTTCTTATTTTTTTCCTAACGTCCATTCAGATTCCCAGACATTTCACCACCAGCTTTTGGTTATTGTAGCCTTCATAATAATGTCCAAAAATACCATAAAATTGAAACGCTTTTGTGCAATAAAATGTGAGAAGAATGTCAGCTAGGGTTTTTCTTCTCTACTTGAGCAGATATTACACAATTTTCCCAAGTCCAAAGTTCTGTTTTCCACAATGAATATATCTGATGTATCAGGTGTAATTAATTACATTATTAGGTTTTAGTTTCTTCCTAGTTCAAATTTTTGTTGCATTTTTGAAATATCTGAAAATTCTTAAGCTTAATTTTCATAGTATGCAAGGTGGCTGCCTACCATATATTTCCTGCTTCAGTGGTCCTCTGGCTGACATAACCTCCTCTCCTTTTTATTCTCCTGTAGGATCTTTCGAAGATGGTTTGGCTGCCTTGGAGATTTGGAGATCTGATGCCACGATGAGGACTCACACACGGGGGGCTCCCAGTGTGTTTTTCATATGTTTGTTTTGCTTTGTGTCAGCCTGCGTCACCGACGAGAATCCAGAAGTCATGATCCCCTTCACCAATGCCAACTACGACAGCCACCCAATGCTGTACTTCTCCAGGGCAGAGGTGGCCGAGCTCCAGCTGAGGGCCGCCAGCTCCCACGAGCACATTGCCGCCCGGCTCACTGAGGCTGTGAACACCATGCTGTCCAGCCCCTTGGAGTACCTCCCTCCTTGGGATCCCAAGGAGTACAGCGCCCGCTGGAACGAGATCTACGGCAACAACTTGGGAGCCTTAGCAATGTTCTGTGTGCTGTATCCTGAGAACATGGAAGCCCGAGATATGGCCAAAGACTACATGGAGAGGATGGCAGCTCAGCCTAGTTGGTAGATTTTTGTCTTTTTCTTCTTACTGTATTAACTCTGTGATTTAAGTAATGAATTCATAGGGAGATGAAATCTCAGAGGCCAGATTTTCATATACTCTGTGTGTGTGTGTGTGTGTGATTGAAGGGGAAAGATTGCTCGTTATTTGTGTTGTCAGTGGCTTATGAATGGTCTCTAGTTTCAAAGATCTAGTAACTTCCATGTTTAAAGTTAGAAGAAAAATATTTATAGATACAGTCTAACCAAAGAAAAAATAATTTGCTGCCTTGAGTAAATAGTATCATCTTGACTGTTGAGATTTCTTTCCCCCTTGTTTAACACACTTGTATTACTATCATCAGGTCTTAGGTTCTGACTGACCAAGTAGTTAAAACCTTTTGCCAGCAAGAGATTTCCTCCAATTAAGATTGCTTTCCATTTCAGGACAATTAGGAGCTTGAAGAGCTAAAAGTAAATGTGATAGGATTAACTGGCAATTTATAAACAAGATCTTATCCAATAACCAGCAAATTGCCCAAACCTGTATGAAAACCAAAGTTGTAGTATAATTATGTGAGGAATTCTAATTATGTAATAATTTACTTTCAGAAGTTCAGAATTTGAGAACAAACTTCCTGTCACTTCTTGATTAGCTTAAATTTATTTGTTTATAATTAATGTGCCTACCTGATTCCAGAAGGTATGGGATGAATTAATTAGAAGTTCTGTGTATATTCTTATTTAAACTGTGTTTTAATACATAGTCATGGACCAATTACATTAAAACAATTGCAAACTATATGAAATATCCTTTTAAAATTACGTAGGCTGTTAATTGTCCTAGGGTTAGAAAGAGCTCATTTTAAAATTATTAGAAAAATCAGTGAATGCATTTAATGTTGTGGTGAGTTACAGCTCACATATCATAGGGGTGAAGAATGGTAGCTTGCAAGCTTCCTGAATTCCGCCAATACAATAAATAAATGTAATTCTTCCTAAATTTCTGCAATATTATAAAGAATGTTGTTTGCTTATAGAGTTTGAAGGATTTCCTGAAATTTCTTATTGAAAAAGATTATAGAAGCATTGGTAGTACATTCATATCAGAGCTTATTTTTAAGGCTTATTGTTAGGTATGTATAATCATTTTGAAGCTTACAATATTTTAGATTGAAAAGAAGCTTTTTATTTGGATTGTTTCAAAGCTGAGCCATATATGCCATAGTTTCTGTTCTTGATTAACTCATTCTATTCCTGACTCCAAGAAAGAACATAAAAGATGTATGACTTCAGTTTTTATTTGCCAACCATACCTCAGTAAAGCTTGGAAAATTTTTTTAAATAATAAAAAAATGATGTATGAAAATTGGATATTTGTACTATAAATTTCTGTTAGCAGATATCACAGTTACTTGACATTGTACAGTTAGTTAAAAATGGCAGCCATATTTATAGTATTTGAGGAAAAAATCTTTGTTGTCTATAAAGGTAAAGTCCTTTTTGTTTTAGATAGATAAGTGAAATTTGACAGATTAAGATACTGATAAAAATGTTCCAAAGAGCCATTCTGGAACATTAATTTCACTTCATGAAAGAGTAGGTAACTGGGAAGTACCACTTTATAATGGAGACTTTATCAGGATAAATACAATCACATTAAGAGACTTGCACAAGACCTGTGCAGTTTTATTATAATAAAAACCATTCAGGCATATAAATACCACCTTAAATGCTGTCATTAGAAAGGATTAAAAGGAGGAAAATAAAACTTAAAAATGATCATTTTCATAGTTTCTCCAGGTTCAGAATTACTGGTTGATGGAGATGTGTAGAAATATACTAGAGGACTGGTACTTTTTCTGTGGCAGTATTGATAAAAAGCAGGTTTAACTCTATGCCATTATCCAGTAACCCAAAAGCCAGCCTGTGATTTAATAGAGCTGAACAGTTGAGTTCTTTCTCTTGACCTCCTGGTAGATGAAGGTCAGAAATTGAGAATTTACCTTTATATCTGCTGTGTATTTCCTAAGTTATCCTAGCATAAAAAGTTAAGCTACTAGAATATTTTTATCTTGGGAAGAACTGTTACTAGGTGGTACTTTTAAATTATTTTATGGAAATTACTAGTTTTAAGAGGTATCGCACCCAATCCCTAGACTCTTAAATTTTTAATAAATTGTAGTTGAATATAATCAGTCCCTTTTTGAAACTTAAAATACTGCTGAATGTTTTCATAGTTCAGCTATCCATATTTAAATCAACTAAATCGTACGTTCCTATTATGCCCAGAGAAAGTATTGTAGGTATTGTCACTGTCTTAGGATATAGTTCACCTATACTTGGTTTCAGGGGAAAATAAAAGACTTTTATTTATAAAAGAGATCAATATTTAATACTATTTAATTTTTAAAAAGCTTCCTACAATGGCTTCATTGAGCTTAATACATTTGCCATATTCCATGAAGATCCTTCTTACTCTTTATAAAAACCAGTGAGTAAATGTGTCCATTCACTTGTTCAATTAATAAACATTAACAAACATTTATTGAGCATCTGTTGCATGTTATGTACCATATAGATGCTGGGGATTCAATGATGAAAAAAAATAGCTCTGTACATTTAAAATTTGCACCGAGCATAAGGGCTGCAAACACTGGGTATCTGAAACCTAAGCTAGGGCTATATTCTCTGCTCAGAATTAAGTGTAAGGATCACTTAATGGCAGGGGGGTGGGGGGGGTGGGGGGGCACACAGTGGTCACTAGTATTTGAGGAATAAATGTGATAACGTAAAATACTTATTAGCACCGTTCCTGTCACATAGTAAGCCTTCTATAAATAAGAATGACAATGATAATTATTGTTACTGGTATTTACTTAGTATTTAGATCTTGTTTAGTTTATAATTTGGTGTATGTAGGCTGTAAGGAAATAGTATTTGTTTGGGATTTATTTGGAGACTTTGCTTATCTTTGTTCAAATTGCTCTCAAAACTAGAACATCTGTTTAACGTATAATATGTTCCTTTTGGCATGATTCCATTAAAACTTTCAGTGTTGCTCCCTTGGGCCCTTTTTGTTAGCAGATAAGAATCTGATGGTAGCACCAATTGTGACGGCTTAGGGGAAAGGAACAATGATGTGTCTTTTGTCTGGTATTAAAAAGAAGTACATCTGACATATATATACATACAGATTTATTAATGTAGTTCATTTATTTTGAATATTTTTTAAGTAAAGTCACAGCTGTAGATTTACTTATTTAACAGTCTAAGGCCACTGGAAAAGTTAAATGGAAAATATTATCTAGCTATATACTGATCTTATTATGTGTTCATCTGATAAAAGCAGAAAGGGATCTCATAGATTGATAATGATGTTGGTGATTAAAAAATAACCACATGCAGTACTGTCATCTTTTAACATTACAATTTTGTGTGTCAGTGAGTACACAAAGATGAGACATGTCTATGTCCTATATCTGCTTTTGTGGAGATATCCATATTCTCTTTCAGAAGCTCTCTCTGCTTTGTTCTTCTACCTTTTGTTAATGTCATGCATTCTTTATAACATTCTCCGTAACAGTAAAAGTAACAAGGTAATTGAATTGTTCTTAACTTGGTTGTAAAAATCAAATTTTTAAAGATGTTACTTTAACCTATATATAAAATGGCACATCATTTTCAGCATCACCAATAATGTCTTTGACCTTTAAATTAAGCCTTTTTTCCTCTTCCAAATGAGAGCTAGGATTTGGGTTACAGTTGTCCCTGTGTTATATAAAAGAGTGATTAGAACTTCATTATACAAGTGCTTTAAGAATAATGCACTGAGATCATAAATCTAGACCTGGTAACAATAGAAAATGTGTTCTATTACAGTTAAAGTCATTTCTTTTTTTTTATATCATCTAATCACCAGAGCAAGTTCTATATATGTCTGTTGGCACATGGGGAAATTCTCTTTTATAAATGGTTGATTTCTGCATTCAATCCTTACCTAATTAAAAAGGGAACATTGTTGGCAAAAAATGAAAAATTTTCCATCAGTTTTTTTCCCTCAAGAACTTAAAGGTGAGAAAATAATAAAAACAGATCTTAGTCAAGATTTAAGGTATTTCTAAAGAGTCAATTTTTGAAGTTTTGGAATAAGCACATATTGCTCAGTTTTCCTAAAATTTTCATACGTATATATATTTTTATTTACTTATCTGAACTTTTTTCTACTGTACCATTCTTCTCAAAGATGAAGGAAACAAAATGTAATACTCAAGTAAGAGCTAGCTGAGAAACAAAAGAGGAAAGGAAAAGATCAAGAATATCAGCTGGACTAGCAAGGAGACAGTTGCTGAAATGCATCTTATGTCCGATGGGTGAATGGGCCCTAAATTCTTTCGAAAGTAAAGGAAGTAGGTTCAGTTAGTTTTGAAGTATAGTGTCCATGGGATTAAAAATAGATCAGGTACTCCAGCTACTACTCTTGACTCAAGGATCAGAAAGAAAGTTCTCCTGGAATTTTCTTGAAAAACTCTCATGGTAGTTTCATGAACATCCTTCCAGTGCATGTGTGATGATTGCACAGTGCTGTCTTTTTTATACTAGACTAGACTAGACTGAGGGCAGGACTGAGTCTGTTTTGCTCATATGTACCTCTGTCATCTCCTAACAGAGTATCAGGTATGTTTTTGCCCAGTGAATGAATGCTCTAGTATCGTTGGATGAAGGTTCTTCAATGTGAAATTGACTAAAACTCGAGTGGAGGTAGAGGGGATGGAC
This sequence comes from Cephalophus harveyi, assembly GCA_006410635.1. Classification (NCBI taxonomy): domain Eukaryota; kingdom Metazoa; phylum Chordata; class Mammalia; order Artiodactyla; family Bovidae; genus Cephalophus; species Cephalophus harveyi. The sequence continues at coordinate 90,078 of SJYT01069763.1, forward strand.
GTATGGTTTAGTCCCAGGCTACTCTACTTTTCTTTCCTAGTCTAGCTTAGTCCTTCAGTAGAATTTTGCTCCTGCGAAAACATGAGATGATATATACCTGTCAGGTGGCCTCTCTAAACATTGTGTGTCTCAGCTGAGCTTATGATAGATGCGTTCTCTGAGCTTGGTATTTCACTACTCTGCCTGTTCTTACAATAATCTTCTATACCTAAAAACAAAAAACTCACTTAAATGATCGTCGGAAACCACGCCACACCTGAGTCACTTAAGAAAATTATAGATAAGTTGATTATATCGCACCTACTATGAAGAAATGAATGCATTGAGCAGAGATTTAAAATAGAATTGTAACAAAAGATTTGTTGTTCAAGCTCACTGACAGCATATAGTTATCCCATGTGCATTTCTGAGCAACGGGCTTTTCAAGGCTTTGTCTAAACATTGTAAAGCCTGGGGAAGGGGCTAAGCATAGCAGTCCTTGGATGCAGAGCTGCACTTGTTTCTTGACTCTATTTTATTAGCCTTTAGCAGGTTTTTTTTTTTTTT
>SJYT01069763.1:91573-173744 GCA_006410635.1 Cephalophus harveyi
TTCTCATGATGTACTCTGTATATAAGTTAAATAAGCGGGGTGACAATATACAGCCTTGACGTACTCCTTTTCCTATTTGAAACCAGTCTGTTGTTCCATGTCCAGTTCTAGCTGTTGCTTCCTGACCTGCATACAGATTTCTCAAGAGGCAGGTTAGGTGGTCTGGTATTCCCATCTCTTTCAGAATAAAACCCCAGTGTCTTTGTCTTTAAAATGTGGATTGATTCTTCCCATGCAAGCAATGTTGTTCCAAGGGTTAAATGAGATAATGCATGTAAAGCTCTTAGCATTATGTGCCTGATACATATTTTACTAAAAAGTTTATTTTTACTGTACAGAAATAAATATGATCGTGTAGCTTTATTCTTGACACACAGGACTTCATTTTACCTACTCACTCTGGAGTTGTGTTTTTGAGAAGTACTCTTTTTGCATCATTTTCTTCCCTTTCTTTATAGTATTTTTTCTTACTTATCATCAGAAAATAAATCACAGAGGAAAGAAATTACTTCACTCTTGCATGGGTGCCAGTCAGCTACAGGAATTCAGAACTGGTGAGGGAAACAAAGGAAGTTGAACTTTTGGACAGAGGAGTAATTATCATTTTATTTGCAACAGACGGTGTATTAAATTCCTTGCTTGTGCAATGCAAACTTCTGGAGAGTGACATCTGAGGGCCCGTTTGCAAAATAAAATACAAAAAAATCATAAAGTAAAAAATGCCCTTGGCATATCATAGTGAACCAATCAGTTTTATTCCTGTATGTTCCAAAATGAAGGGTGAGCACGTCACTCAGCATAGTGTGCTGGGCTTCAAATGTAGTTCCCTACAGCTGTCTCTCAGGCTTTTTACTTCTCTAAGTTGCACAGTAAAGCTGGGGATCAAAGTAGGGGAGGATGTAGAGCCACAGTACCCTAAGTAAAAAGATCGGGTTTTCCTCTCATGACCTTACAGTGGTGAAGACCTGGAGGCGTAGCCCATAGTGCACCTGGAATCCATCAAGGAAACAAGTCCAGTGGACTCAACTGCAGGGTCTCTATTAACCCAGCCCCCAAGTCCGCTTGGAGAAGGCAATGGCAACCCACTCTGGTACCCTTGCCTGGAAAATCGCATGGACGGAGGAGCCTTGTAGGCTGCAGTCCATGGGGTCGCTAAGAGTCGGACACGACTGAGCGACTTCACTTTCACTTTTCACTTTCATGCATTGGAGAAGGAAATGGCAACCCACTCCAGTGTTCTTGCCTGGAGAATCTCAGGGACGGGGGAGCCTGGTGGGCTGCCATCTCTGAGGTTGCACAGAGTCAGACATGACTAAAGCGACTTAGCAGCAGCAGCAGCAGCCAAGTCCCCTGGCTCTTTCTCCTTCATGCTTTCCTTCCCTTCTGCCCTTCCTCCTCTTTCCTCCTCTTTCCCCTTCTGCCTCTCTTTTTCTCTGTTCCATTCATTCAGTGATCTAAAGAAAGACCCTGCTTTTACCCTGCTATAAATCCTTGCAAACAGAAGTCTAAAACTGATGACAACAAGGCTTTTTATGATGATCAGATTCTTTAATATTTACAGAAACACGTTTTAGGAACCTGGCCATTGGGAATTCCCTTCTGGTATACCATTTAATAAACAGGTTTTTGCCAGCATTATTCCAGGTGAGGGCAGTGGGCAAGGACTGGTGTTGTGAGACGTGTGGCGGGAAGAAGCAGGTGAGGAATTGCTCAGGGAGAGGCCGAATCAGGTGTTAAGGTTAGCTGAGCATCTCAGTGCTGGTTTTCATACGCAACAAGGAGACTCTTCTCCATTCAGGTGAAGTGAGGTTAAAATAGTTTAATAATGCTTCTTTCTAACAACAAATGTGAGACATTTTATATCATCTCTGTTGTTGTTGTTCAACTGCTAAGTCGTGTCTGACTCTTTGGGCCCCATGAACTGCAGCATGCCAGGCTTTCCTGTCCTTCAGTATCTCCTGGAGTTTGCTCAGACTCATGTCCACTGAGTCGATGATGCCATTGAACCATCTTATCCTTTGTCTCTCCCTTCTCCTCTTGCCCTCAATCTTTCCCAGCATCAGGGTCTTTTCCAGTGAGTCAACTCTTAGCATCAGGCAGCCAAAGTATTGGAGCTTCAGCTTCAGTATCAGTCCTTCCAATGAATATTCAGAATTGATTTCCTTTAGGATTGACTGGTTTGATCTCCTTGCTGTTGAAGGGACTCTCAAGAGTCTTCTCCAAGCACCACAGTTTGAAAGCATCAATTCTTTGGCACCCAGCCTTCTTATGGTCCAACTCTCACATCTGTATATGACTACTGAAAAAAACATATCTTTGACTACATGGACCTTTGTCAGTAAAGTGATGTCTCTGCTTTTTAATATGCTGTCTAGGTTTCTCATAGCTTTTCTTGCAAGGAGCAAGCATCTTTTAATTTCATGGCTGCAGTCATAATCTACAGTGATCTTGGAGCCTAAGAATAGAAAATGTGTCACTGTTTCCACTTTTTTCCCCATCTGTTTTCCATGAGGTGATGGGATCGGATGCCGTGATCTTAGTTTTTTGAATGTTGAGTTTTAAGCCAGCTTTTTTACTCTCTTCTTTTCACCCTCATTAAGAGGCTCTTTAGTTCCTCTTTGCTTTCCGCTATTAGGAGTGGTATCATCTGCATATCTGAGGTTGTTATTCCTCCTGGCAATCTTGATTTCAGCTTGTGATTCATTCAGCCCGGCATTTCACATGATGTGCTCTGCACATAAGTTAAATAAGCAGGGTGACAATATACAGCCTTTACGTATTCCTTTCCCAATCTTGAACCAGTCCGTTGTTCCATGTCCCGTTCTAGCTTTTGCTTCTTGTCCTGCATGCATGCATGCTAAGTCGCTTTAGTTGTGTCCAACTCTTTGTGACCCCATGGGCTGCAGCCTACTCAGCTCTTCTGTCCATGGGATATTCCAGGCAAGAATACTGAAGCGGGTTGCCATGCCCTGCTCCACAGGATCTTCCTGACCCAGGGATCAGACCCAGGTCTCCTGCATTGCAGGCAGATTCTTTACCACTGAGCCACTGGGGAAGCCCTTTGTGTCTTGCATACACCTCTAAACATACCCAGTTGGAAAGAAATCCTGAGTTAATTTTCCTGTGGGATCTGTTTGTTGTTTAAGTGTAACATTCAGTATTGGTGCAACCCTCAACTGTCTCCATGATGTCTAAAGCTCTCTCCTACCTCCTGCTCTTTTAGTGTCACTTGTTGCTTTTTTAATAAAAAAAATTCACCGTGGGCTTTTAGAGTTGTCCTAGGGAGCTGTGCTTAAGGCCAGAGGAATCCTCATCCTTCTTCTGAAGGGGTCCTAAATCTGTGCTGCTCACCCCATATATACAATAAAGATGCAAATGTGCTAAGTTCCACACCATCTTTACAATCTGGCTCTCACATTTATCTAATATTAAAACTTGCCAAGTATGTTGTTTAAATTTTATGCATTCCTTGCCCTGTATCTTGAGAGATTTGAGTTAGCAAGTGCTACATATATATATATATGTATTCTATTTCAGTATTGCTTTATAATCTTTTTTTAAAGTTGCCTTTATTAAGTGAAATAGTTAGTACTAGTACCACTTAAGATGTAGGGCCTTGCTGACATTAAGTTCTTACTAATAGTGTATGAAGAGATATTTATAACTACTGGAGAATAACAGTACCATGAGTATGTCTGTGCGGTCTTTTATAAAGCTGACTGGTTCTTTTTACCATAGTTATCCTCAGAATGGCTCTTTCCTTCTTCATCTCCTTCTGCTGTATCTGTCAAGAGAGCACGTTTTAGCTGTGTTTAACACAGTCTCTTTCCTCCATCCTTCCTTTTTCATTGCAATGTCAACATGCTGGTTTAGGATAGCAGGAGAAACCATAGTCAGGAGACAGATCATTACGCTTCTCACGTAAGCCTGCAGCTTAGAAGCTTTGTGTGTGGATGGCTTTGAGGAGAGGAATCAGGCGGAAGGGAACTAGGTGGAAGCTTAGGGAGGAAGTGAAGATCACAGCTAAGCCAGAGAGAATAGGGACAAGAAGGAATGAATTTAAAAGACATTTAAGACAGAAAATCTACAAAGAGATTGATTGGATGTGGGACACTGTTTCTCAAACTATGGTTCCTTCATCAGAATCATAGAGGTGTTCTTTAAAACAGAGCTTCCCAGAACTGGCCCAGACTCAGGGAAACACGATCATTTGGAGTAGGCCAAAAAACTTCTCCTTTGAACAAGTTCCCCCTATGGTTCGAAGGCACCTAAAAATTAAATAGTGAAGGGAAGGGAGGTAGAAAGCTTGGAACTTGGTTTTTGTGTTGGGCAAATGGGTGCACAGTGATGCAGACAGGAGATGGAATGTAGAGTGGGTGTGTGGGAGAGAAAAGATAGTTCACTTTTAAAAATATATATTTATTGATTTTTTGGCTGCACCGGGTCTTCATTGCACGCTTTTCCCTGGTTGTGGTGAGTGGGGCCTGCTCTCTAGATGCAGTGCGTGGGCTTCTCACCGCAGTGGCTTCTCTTGTGAGGCACAGGTTCTGAGGTGCGCCGGATTCAGTAGTTGCAGCGTGTGGGCTCAGTAGTTGTGGTACATGGGCTTAGTAGCTGTGGTGCTTAGACTCAGTTGCTCCTCAGCACCTGGGATCTTCCCAGACCAAGAATCAAACCTGTGTCCCCTGCATTGGCAGCCAGATTCCCAACCACTGAACTACCAGGGAAGTCCCTAGTTCACTTCTTTGCATGACTTTTCTCTCCACTTTAATGGTCTCACTTTGTTGGTATCACCAGCTATGTGGAGAGATGAATTTCAAAGCCCTCTGTCCCTGGAATCATTACAAGCGCTCATAGATTGTCTTGCCAAATACTTTGGTATATATTTATTAGTATAATTTTAAAGACTTCCGGGCCATATCCGTTCATTTTTACACATTCATCCCCTACCACTTTCTCTGTTCTGTGGCTGCCACACTCCTTACCTCTAGCTGTTTTTCTCCTTCCTCCCCTTTATTCAGTGCTTCACTCTCACCACTCTGAATACATCTTGCTGTTGGTGGTGGTAGTGTCACTGTTGGATATGGGTGAGCTCTTCAGGAAGAATTATCTTTAGGCGGTTAAAAAAGATCAGCCTGTCATCATTCCTGTAAAACGTGCCCCCATCCAGAGCTTTCGGATTCTTGAGATCTTTTTATTTCCTAGACTGTTGTGATTTTAGTGTTTTCAGCTTTTCACCGGCAGGCACTGATGTGCATCCTCAGTGATTCACTGGGCCATGTGTACTGACATTTTCAACTCTGCCTCAATCTGGGTGGTAATAAGTTTACAGACCAGCCCTGAGCCGAGCTTTCTGCCTACAGGAATCCAGACTCATCCACCCCTTTCCTTCCTCCTTTTCCCCAACTCGATGTAGACGTCAGGATCCTATTTAACTTCTCCTTCCATAACATTTTCTCTAGCCCCTTATCCATCTCAATTCTCATAGGTATTATTTTTCATGTGACTTGTTGGTTTTACAGTACTAACAGGGTTTCTTACCTCGTTCTCTGATGAGGAGTGTATATCTTCAAGATGCAGCTTAAAGAAACTTCTTCATAAAAATCTTTTAAACTCCAGTTTCTACCCTGCCCTGGCCAGTGTAATTCAGGTGTGCCAAGGAACCCCTGCAGAACTCTTACAGGCTGTTTCGCCTGCATTATAATTGTATGGATTCTACCGTTTGTTTGCCTCTGGCACGTAAGCTTATTGAGAGCAGCACCATCATCATTTACTTCTCTGTCCTGAGAGTTGAATATGCTGTAAGGGCCACAGGGACACTAATAATTACTTAAATGGAATGAATGAATGATCATATTTTGATGAGTAGTCTAGGCTTGCCATGAGCAGGAGTCCAAGATCTGTTTTCAGTTTCGAATCTGATTTGGTGCCTTGTGCACTGTGGATGGTCATACTTATTTGGCCTCACTCCACTCTGAGGACCTGCCTGCTGGTCACCTGTAATCAGAGGTGTTGCACCTTTGGCCCACTCAGAGGCTGGTAGCGGGTATGTCAGGATTTGACATCTCTGTGTCTAATTCCCCAGGGAGTCTCAGATTCCCTGCTCTTTGAAGCACTTCTCCTGCACCTGGTATTCTCTCCTGCCTAATCTCTTGAATTTTGGTGTCCATCATGGGTACTCCTGGTCAGGTAACCCCAATCGAATTTTGTTTTTATTTTAAAGCCACCTGCTTCAGTATTTGGAATGAATGGTAGTGATGTTAGGTGGTGGGAGTGATACTTTATTAGAATTAAGATCAAGGACTGTGAAGTCAGACTTCCATGTTCTAATCCCATTTGTGAACCTTATGACATGGAACATGTTACTTGATTTCTTAATGACTCAGTTTCCTCATCTGTAAATTGGTGATAAATATTATATAATACTTACCTCATAGTATTTAGAGGGTTAAATGAATTAATGAAACAGTAACTGGTGTAAGATATTAGTTATTATTTTTATCTTTATTGCTTTGCTTTTATTTTGTGTTCTTATACTTTGATGTCAGTAAAGGTAGTTTTCATTTATAAACAAATATATGCATATAATTCATTTTATGGAAGGTTATTGTGTACTTACTCTGTTCTAGATGTTGTACCTAGGTATTGGGATATAAAAATTTGACACAAGTTATATATCTTGCCTAGAATTGTTGATCTAAGGAAAATATGAACTAATAGACAGTATTAATACAGATGATAAGGCTGTGATTGAGAAAGTACAGTGTGCAGTGGAAAACAGAGAGGTAATTAATACTTCAGCATGCCCAGCATTGGAGTGATGGGAAGGCTTTCCTCCAGGGGCCTGAAGGACAAAGAGGAATCAGCCAACCACCCTTATGGCAGAAAGTGAAGAGGAACTAAAGAGCCTCTTGATGAAAGTGAAAGAGGAGAGTGAAAAAGTTGGCTTAAAGCTCAACATTCAGAAAACGAAGATCGTGGCATCTGGTCCTGTCACTTCATGGGAAATAGATGGGGAAACAGTGGAAACAGTGNCCCTTATGGCAGAAAGTGAAGAGGAACTAAAGAGCCTCTTGATGAAAGTGAAAGAGGAGAGTGAAAAAGTTGGCTTAAAGCTCAACATTCAGATATCTAAGATCATGGCATCTGGTTCCATCACTTCATTGGAAATAGATGGGGAAACAGTGAAAACAGTGTCAGACTTTATTTTTTTGGGCTCCAAAATCACTGCAGATGGTGATTGCAGCCATGAAATTAAAAGACGCTTACTCCTTGGAAGGGAAGTTATGACCAACCAGGATAGCATATTAAAAAGCAGAGACATTACTTTGCCAGCAAAGGTCTGTCTAGTCAAGGCTATGGTTTTTCCAGTAGTCACGTATGGATGTGAGAGTTGGACTGTGAAGAAAGCTGAGCGCCGAAGAATTGATGCTTTTGAAATGTGGTGTTGGAGACTTTTGAGAGTCCTTTGGACTGCAAGGAGATCCAACCAGTCCATCCTAAAGGAAATCAGTCCTGGAATTTCTTTGGAAGGAATGATGCTAAAGCTGAAACTCCAGTACTTTGGCCACCTCATGCAGAGAGTTGACTCATTGGAAAAGACTCTGATTATGGGAGAGGTTGGGGGCAGGAGGAGAAGGGGACGACAGAGGATGAGATGGCTGGATAGCATCACCGACTCAATGGACGTGAGTTTGAGTGAACTCCGGGAGTTGGTGATGGACGGGGAGGCCTGGCATGCTGCCATTCGTGGGGTCGCAAAGAGTTGGACCCAACTGAGCAACTCAACTGAACTGAACTGAACTGAACTGAAGTGAAAGGGAAAGAGCATGTTTCAAAGTTCTAAGCAGAACTAACTGATCTTCAGAGGCCGTGACATAAGGAAGCACAGTGCTTTTGAGGAACTGAAAATTTAATGTGGGATGGAGACAAACAAGCATCAAGGCTTAAGTGGACAGCCAGATGCTGCAAGACCTTATCCACCCTGTGAAGAAGTTTGGACTTTTTCTTATAAGAACTGTGAGGCCTTTGAAGGGTTTTGACAGGGTGACAGCGTGGTCAGATCTGTGTGTGTGTGTGTGTGTGTGTGTGTGTGTGGTTGTGTGTGACTTTTTCATTGTAAAATAAAAGTAGAACAGCATAGGAACAAATGTGTGGCTTAGTAAAGTATTTTAGAAACTACGCCCTGGTAACCACAGCCCAGCTCCAGAAATAGAACTTTGCCAGCCATCCTTGGAAGCCCCTGGTTGGCCCCCTAGTCCCAGCTCCCTCTGCCTCCTACAAAGACAAAGACGCCCCTGACTTCTAGGGTCATCAATCACATCCTGTGTTTCTATATAGTTCATTCAAGTGTGCATCCCTAGGCATAAGTTTAGTCTTGTTCATTTTTTAAAATGTTTTTTAGGTCTTTATCTGCAGTTTCCCCTCCATCCCTTTATTTTTGTTACAATTTATCTGTGGAAGAACTTGGACCCTTTGACCTGTTCAGTGTCCTGCAGTCTGGATGTTGTTGATTGCGGCCTCAAGATGCAGCGTAGTGAGTTCCTCCACCCTTGGTGTTTCCTAGAAACTGACAGCTAGGTGCCGAAGCTTGATCCAACTCCATTTTGATCACTTTAACACAAGCATAGGTGGTGGCTGTTCTCTCATCAGGAGACACAAACAGGCTGCCAGTTTCTCCATGTGAAGGACTTGTGTGGTAGGAAGAATCTCTGATCACATGGAAAGAGTGGATTGCAGAGGTCAAACCAGGAAGGCCAGTTAGGCCTTTAGTGTTTATCCAGATGACAGCCTGGATTAGGGGTTCTGAGAAGGGAAAGAAATGATAGGTTCCAGAAAGGTCTAAGGCTTCGCATTTCGCATGTATGTGCTGTGTGTGCCAAGTTACTTCAGTCATGTCTGACTCTTTGCGACCCTATGGATGGTAGCACACCAGGCTCCTCTGTCCAGGGTATTCTCCAGGCAAGAATACTGGAGTGGATTGCTGTGCCCTCTTCCAGGGGATCTTCCCGACCCAGGGATCAAACCCATATCTCTTGCATCTCCTGCATTGGCAGGCAGGTTCTTTACCACTAGCCCCATCTGGGAAGCCCCTTAGCATGTATGAGACTTGACAATTATATTTGAGGACAAGAAGGACAAGAAACGTTGTTTATGGGATGGTGAGAGGATGGTGGGACCTTTCAGTGAGATAGCAACACTTGGAACTCTTGGAGAATACTAATAGAGGGTTTGGTTTGGGATCAGCAAAGTTTGAAAAGCCTATGGGCCCAAGAGGAGATGTTGAGTTCACGTCTCTCCAGCATTATTTTTAGCTGCCTCCTGTTTGTTGGAAGTATACTGTGACTTTAAAAAATGTCATTAGGGAAAGAAAAATGATTTTATCCAATAAAAAATTTGCTTCTAAATACAATGGACTTAGTTTCTGTTGATGATAGGAAAATTTAGAAGGAAAGTTCAGAGCAGGTCAGATTTAATTAAAGTGGGCTTACCACAATAAATAAATGAATAACAAGAAGAAGAATGAGAAGGCAAGGTAACGTGCTAAAAGAACATTACAGCCACTTGGGTGTCCTCAAATCACTTCCTGGACGTGAAGCCGAGATGAGACATCATGCAGGCGGCACTCCAGGAGGAAAGTGTCCACTTGAGTGAATCATGCTCTTTTTCTGAAGTTGAGGGGAAAAAAAGAAAAAAAGATTCTTGATGAGGTATGGATGGCAATTTGGGCTTCTAACAGTTTAATGTGCAGCTTTTAGTTTGCTTCAGGGAATTCACTCTTCTTAGAAAAAATCTAGGGAAAGGGAGAGATGAGAATAAATCCACACATATTGCTTAAATTTTATATCAACTTTAATATCTTCCCACCCTAGACTTTGAGCCACTATTTTGAAAAACCATATGAAGTTTACTATTTTACTTTCTTTGGAGAACCTGTTGACATGGGAAAGATTTGACACTATTATTAAAGCCAGTTTGAATCTTCTGCTCTTCGCTTTTCTGTCATAGCCTATTGCTTGGTTAAAGCAGATGTGGTTACCTTCAGCCTTTGGGGAGGCTAATGGGTTAATGTGCCCAGTTGTTTCTGACTCTGTGGCCCCCTGGACTGGAGCTCACCAGGCCACTCTGTCTGTGGGATTTTACAAGCAAGAATACTGGAGTGGGTTGCCATTTCACTTTTATTTTCAGTATAACAGATAACTCTGGTAACTCTGGATCTTAAACTTGGGGATGTGTTTAGTGCCCATGGCATGTTGAAGTGGCTTACAAGTTTGGCTCATAATTTAATCTAAATTTACTTTACCCATTAATTCTGTTTTATGGCAAATAGCACATCTTCCAAATTTTTTATGATACACAAAGAAAAATCCTAAACTGGCTTTTTCCACTTTGTTGCCAGATGACTTTTCAAGAAGGACTCTTTAAAATTGTGTCCCCGGGACATGAATAAGATAAACATTATTGGACAGGGTGCTGTTCATAAGTATTATTTCATTATCTCTCTTAAAAATAACTGACTTCAAATCCAAACAGATTGTTTGAGGGGATGGGAAATATTTTTTTGTTGTTGTTGTTTTTCTACATGGTGACAAATTATTTTTCGTTCTTGAATTGACTGTGTGGACCCATTTGCTGTTTTACACCTGCCTCCATTGTACCATCTTCTGCCCTCTTTGAACATTCTGAGCTTCTCTGGTGGTCTGGGTTCCTTTCCAGTGAACTCTCAGTGGGTTTTCCCATTTGGCTAGCTCCAGATCCTCTGCTGGAAAGTGCTTGGGGCAACCTGCTCTTGACCTGGATCTGTGCACAGAAGCCAGCCCTGAGCCTGGGTCCTCTCTGCCTACAGGATGCATCTGATGTGGCACATTTATCTTCTAAGACACTGACTTTCAAACCTTTTTTGACTCTGACCTACAGTAAGAAGTAAAATTGACATCATAACCCAGTATATACATAACTCTCCATATGTAAATGTGTAAGTAGAACCAGGCCTTGCGTTTAAGTTATGCTCTACACTCTATTTTCTATTCCATGCCATTAAATTCCACTAAAAATATGCTGGTCACAGCCCCTTATATTCATTCCACAATCTATTAATAGCTTGTGATTTATATTTTGAAATCTCCTTCTAACATTCTGATAGACACATTCCCTTTCAAAGAATCCCTTTAGTATCCCTCTTCTTGAAGATCTCCAGTGAGGGCATGCTTCACTCTTTGAGGTGGCTTCTTTACTCCATAATTCTAGTGTTCAGAATATTTGTCCCTAAGATATATTATTAAGCATCTTTTTTTCATTAAGAAACAGTGCAAGTCTGTGATTAATGATTACATTTCAGGTTTCCAGGGCTGAGTGGAATAAATTCTGCAGCACATTACTTCCAACTGGCACCTAGCATAAAATCAACCACAGTTCATTCACTGTTTTAAAAAGGCAACTTCAGCAAAACCTTGAAAAAGCATATTGTAAAAGAGAAAAATTCTGATAAAGCATAAAAATGTAGTAATCTTGGGTAAATATTAACCTTATTGAGGAAACCATAACAGAAAGTAAAATATTGTTTCATGTATCCTAGCACCTTAGGGTCGCCCTCATTTTGAGTTTGATATTTTGCTGCCATCAGGGTGGCAAGACTTAGCAATTTGAGTACCATTTTTGCCATTGTTAAAGTGTCCCTTGCTTTTTTTAATGTGTTTTTTTAAATTAATTTTTATTGGAGTGTAATTGCTTTGCAGTGTTGTGTTAGTTTCTGATGTATAGCAAAGTGAATCGTCTATATGTATACATATATCCCTTCTTTTTTGGATTTCTTTCCCATTTTCGTCCCCACCGAGCTTTGAAACAGAGTTCCCTGTGCTATACAGTAGGTTATCATTAGTTACCTATTTTACACATAATATCAATAGTGTATATATGCCAATCCCAATATCTCAATTCATCCCACCCTCCCCTTCCCCCTTAAAGTATCTCTCCATTTTTAAACTCAATGTCACAGGTAATTATTTGCCCTTTTGCATGTGGTGATGTCAGAATATAAGAGGATTGCTTTAAAATAAGTAGGAGTCACCACGTGTTCAGACAGCAGTGGGAAGGTGGAAGATGGTGCGTGCAGATGGCAGTGATGACAAGTCAGATTCTGTAAGGTCAGTGCCTTATTCTTAGGGTAGCTGTAACAAAGTACCACAGACTAGGTGGCTAAAAACAAAACAGAAGTTGATTTTCTCACAGTTCTGTAGACTAGACATCTGCAGTCAAGGTGTCAGCAGGGTTGGCTCCTTCGGGAGGCACTGAGGAAGAACTTTTTTTTTTCTTTTTACTTTACAATATTGTATTGGTTTTGCCATACATCAACATGAATCCGCCAAGGATGTACACTTGTTCCTCATCCTGAACCCCCCTCCCACCTCCCTCCCCATACCATCCCTCTGGGTCATCCCAGTGCACCAGCCCCAAGCATCTTGTATCACGCATTGAACCTGGACTGGCAATTCGTTTCACATATGACATTATACATGTTTCAGTGCCAGGAAGAACTGTCTTACGCCACTGTCCCAGCTTCAGGGGGTTTAGGCAACCCTTGGCATCCTTTGGCTTGTAGATGCGCCACTCATCATGTCTCACCCATGCCATCTACCATAAACACATACACACTTCTTGTCCCTCCAGCTTTCCAATGTAGATATGTTGTGATTTTAATAGAATGAATATTATGTTTGGATATTTTAATGAAGCAAAAGCTATTGACAGCTGAGCCATATCTTATACTGTGATTACTTTCAATTTGCGTACAACTTTTTGTTTTCTCTAGGATTACTTATAGCCTTTTTGCTTTATTTGCTTAGTTTCCTATGCATTTATCGCCAGTTGCCAACCAGACTCTCACGCAGTTATGTAAATCTCTTAACCCATTCCAACAAGATATTTTTAATAAGGCATCCTTAACAGTTCGTCTTCTTGAAGAGGAAACTGCCACAGCATTTGACTGGTTGTAATCTTAATCTGCTGTATAGCGGTTGACTTACTGTTCTTTCCTCTTGTGTGGTAGATCCCCTGTGCCATGAATCTCGTGTTGTCTTCTCCTTGGTATATATCCTAATTTGGGTGGAGAAATGAAATTCTCCACTGGTTTCCAGAGGAAGTATTCATGAGAGGTAAATTTTGAAAACTTGGTTGTCTTTTTACATTGTGTATCTATTAAAAATTATTATCAAAAAATATTTACTTATTTGAGTGTACCAGGTCTAAGTTGCCGCACACGGAATCTCTTGGTTGCAGGATACAAACTCTTAGTTGTGGCATGTGGGATCTAGTTCCCTGACCAGGGATAAACCCAGCCCCCTGCATTGGGAGTGCAGAGTCTTCGCCACTAGACCACCAGGGAAGTCCCTAATAATTATTATTATATAGTTATTTTTTTAATGCAGTCTTCTTTTAACTTTTATACTAGAGTTATAAGTGATTTACCCACCACTGTTACACTATTACTCTGCATTTAAGTGTATATTTACTTTTACCATTGAATTTTATACTTTCATGTGTTTTCATGTTACTAATTGGTGTCCTTTGATGTCAGTTGGAAGAACTCCCTTTAACATTTCTTGTAAGGCCAGTTAGTAGTGATAAACTTCTTCAGCATATGTTTATCTGGAAAACTTTTTCTCTTTCCTTCAATTCTGAGAGACAGTTTTACTTGGCTATTTTTGATCCACAGGTGTTTTTTTTCCTTTCAACACTGTGAATATATCATCTCACTTTGTAAAACCCTACTGATAGCATTATGGGAGTTCCCTTGTATATAATAAGTTGCTCTTGTCTTTCTGTTTTAAATTTTAATTATGTGTCTTGCTGTGGCCTCTTTAGAGGCATCTTTTTTGATACTCTGGGCTACCTCTATCTGAGTGTCTGTTTTTTTCCCCCAGGCTAGGGAAGTTTTCAATCATTATATCTTTGCATAAACTTCTCTTTCTTCTTCCCTCTTCTCCTTACCCCTATAATGTGTATACTGGTCTTAATGGTGTCCCAAAAGTCCCTTCCCTTGGACTGCAAAGAGATCCAGCCAGTCCATCCTAAAGGAAATCAGTCCTGAATATTCATTGGAAGGACTGGTGCTGAAGCTGAAACTCCAGTACTTTGGCCACCTGATGCAAAGAGCTGACTCATTTGAAAAGACCCTGATGCTGGGAAAGATTGAAGGCGGGAGGAGAATGGGACGACAGAGGATGAGATGGTTGGATGGCATCACCAACTCGGTGGACATGAGTTTGAGTAAACTCTGGGAGTTGGTGATGGACAGGGAGGCCTGGCGTGCTGCAGTCCATAGGGTCTCAAAGAGTCGGACACGACTGAACTGAACTGATAAGTCCCTTATGCTATCTTCACTGGGGTTTTTTGTTGTTGTTCTTTTCCCCTTTTTCTCCTCTGACTGGATGAATTCCACTGTCCTCTCTTTAAGTTCACTGATCCTTTTTTTTTCCATTTAATGTAGTCTGCAGTTGAATCCTTTTGAATTTAGTTCAGTGCTATGACACTACAATGCTTGGTGCTTTTTAATATTTTCTATGTCTGTTGAAGTGCTCTCTTTGTTCATGCATTGCTCTCCTAACTTTGAGCATGTTTGTTTATGACTGTTGTTTTGACTCTATCAGATAATCACTCATCTCCATTTTGTTAAGATTGATTTTTAGAGATTTATCTTATTCGTTTGGAACATATTTGATTTCTAGAGATTTATCTTGTTGTCTTGTTTGGAACATATTCTTGTATTTGTTCTTTTTATATTGAATCAAATCCCAAGTGTATAATTTCATTTCAGTGTTTATTTCTGACTTATGTTTAATTTTAAACATCTGAAATATTTACATGGTTCACAATTTACCATGTTAGGATCACATTACAAATAATGCCATGATAAATAACCTTATGCATATATGGTTTTCTGTTTATGATATTACTGGGTCAAAATACAAAATCCATATAAAGTTTGTTGCCAAACTCTACCCCATAGGATTTATACTATTCTGCACCCCTGACAGCATTTTTAAGAGTGTTTCTATTTCTCCACAGCTTTTACTGGAGTGTTTATCATACTTGATTTTTTTTCTACTGATTAGATTAGTTGTTGCAGATTAATTTAAATTTCTTTTATAATAAGTGGAGATGAAAATTTTGAATGAGTGATGTTTGCCTCTTTGTTGTTGTTAACTGTCTTGTTTGTCATTTGCTCACTTTTCCAATGAGATTTTTTTTTTCTTACTTTTAGGAGCCTCTGGTATATTAGGATAAGTCTAACTGTATTTAAGATACATGATTAAAATATTTTTCCCAGTTTATTCGTGTTTATTTGTGGTCTTTTTTTTTCCTATGCAAAAGTTTTTTGGGTTATTTTTGATTCATTTCATTTATATATGGCCAAAATTGTCACTCTTTTCTTCTATTGCTCCTTGTTTTTGAATCTTAGTTGGAAAGGCTTTCCCTTCTGGTCACAAGGGAGTTCATCTATGTTTTGCTTTAAGAGTTATATTTCTTACTTTACATTTAGATGCCTGATTGATGTAGAATTTATTTTCTTATGTTCCGTGAGGTTTGAATTCAGTTTTCTTTTTTCTTCAAATCACCATCTAATTGTTCCAGTGTAACCTGTTAAAAGGTACTTCATTTCACTGTTGATTTTTGATCACATACCTTTATCATATACCAAGTTTCCATATGTTTTTGCATCTATTTCTGAATTTTCTGTTTTGTTCCATTGGTATGTATGTCTATTCATATTTAGCACCACTCTGTTCTGATGAGTGAAGTTTTGAAGTGTGTTTTCTTCTCTGGCAGAGCTAGTCACCCTCCATCATTGTTATTCTCATTGACTTCCCTGGCTCTTCTTACATGTTTAATTTTTTCTTAAAATGAAATTGTCTACTTCTAGGCATTTTTTTCTCACATAATCACTGGATGCTTGCATAGTCGTTGACTAAAGTGATGACATCTATGAACTGTTGAACTGAAACATTTAGAAATGTTTTACATATATAAATATAAAGCATGCTGAACATATAAAATACCAAGCTACTTTTTAAATGGCCAAAAGTCATTTTATTAAGCTTTTCTGAACAATGAAGGAAAATCTGTGTTATTCTCTCCTACACCTTTTCAAGTTTCAGAAATTTCTCCGTTATAACTGATTCTTTCATAATTCATTATTAGAATTTGATAGGTAAGCTTGTTTTAAACTCTAGTCCTTTGAGCTCTGCTATTCTTACAGAACAGAGGTCTTGTTATCAAATTTGAATCATCTTACTTACAGTGTTTCTCCTACTTACCTTTTTAGGCTAGGCAATAGCCCAAAGCACACTTGGCCAGCAAAAATGGATTACAATTATGAATGCTGTTTGGTTCCATTTATGTAGATTATACTTGGATAGCATAAATTGAGTATTTGGATAAAAAGACTTCTGTGTCAGTAAATTAAACATTAGAATAATGACACGGCAGTGCCATTTCCCTTTAACAACACTCTTCTATGTTTTATTTATATTAACTTGGTATGTTTTGACATTCAAACTAATTAATTTTCTCTGTAAACCATATAGAATACTTTTTAAGTAAAAAAGTATATTCTTTTTAGCTTCTGCTTTTGCATAATTGACTCCTCAGTATTCTTGAGTAGGGCCAGACTGACCTAAACTATTGTATTTTAGAATGTAATATTTGCAACATTAAATGTGTAGCTTTAAAATGAAGTTAAGTGGTAGTGCTCTATATTGAATCCAGTGATTTCATGAATATAGAAATGAAGATTGTGGAAGAAAATGGTCTTTTTTAGTTCTGAGTTGATACATCATTTTCCCCAAAGATGTCTTTATATACAGTCAATTCTAGCTCTGTCCTTCTGCTCGCCTTCTAACGGTTGTTTTCAAGTGGGCTTTCCAGGTGGGTCAGCAGATAAAGAATCCGCCTGCCAATGCAGGAGACACAGGAGATTCAGTTTCAATCCCTGGGTCAGGAAGATCCCCTGGAGAAGGAAATGGAAACCTACGCCAGTGTTCTTGCCTGGGAAATCCCATGGACAGAGGAGCCTGGCAGGTGGCCGTACATAGAGTTACAGAGTTGGACATGATTGAACGACTAAGTACACACACAGGGTGCAAAGTAGACGTTCAAAAAAGAAAACTCATGGTCTATTTCTGGAAAACTCATTGTCTATTTCTGTGTCTCTAGTCTTGGCTAGCTTAAGGAGTTGAAGATTCTCAGCATGCAGGGTCAAGCCCAACAGCCCCTGGACCAGCCGTCCCTGGAACAGTACGTTAGAAGCCCCAGACTCACCAGAGGTCTGCAGGGAGAATTGTTTCAGGAATGTTTTGTGGTTGGAATCAAATGTTCCTTGGGTGGACCCTGAAGAACCGTGTGATCACACTGTCATTTCTCATGTCTGCCCCTTTCCCCACATCTTGTACCTTATTTCTCTCTTGAACATGGTGGGGCTTTGGAACCCTGTGTTATATTTCAGCGTAAGTGCCCTTCTGCCTAGTTAGCTCTTGATAGGTTTGCTGACTAGCTCTTTCTTCTGTCTGGGTTCTTATACAAAATTGGTGACTTTCTTTAAAAGCACAGTACTTCCCACCAAGAAGAAGTAAAAATTCTAGATTCAGATAGTCTTGGATTCCGTTCATGACTCATCATTTAACTTAACTATGTGATCGTCAATGAATAATTTTCCTGTCCAAATACCAATTTTACAATCCATGAAATGGGGATATTACATCTAATGTGAGTTTTGAAGATTAAATGAAATAAGTGTAAAGGGTGTGGCACATACTATGTGCTTAATTAACATGAAGTGTAAATTTCTATTTCTTCCCAACTATACTTAATTTTGCTTCATGATGCAAATACCTCCCATTAGCCTCCTGATCAAACACTTGGAATATGGACTACACGCCAGGCCAGAGTTGAGTTGAACATGCCCCTTAGGTAGCTTGCTGCCTGCTCAGAGGCCCCCAGCTCTAGTTTCTCTATATTCCAGGCTTACTTGGGTCTTCACAATTCTTAGGGTCCCACTGTGCTTCACAGACACGGCCAGGTTAGAAATCCACTTCCTTTGGCTAAATGTTGTGGGAATTACGTACAAAATGTAGCATTATTACTGACATTTAACATTTACGGCTAGTTTTTATGTTTAACTTAGCGGAAAAAAAGATGAATCACAACTGCCATTAGTCATATTTTTAAAAGCCTTGGTAACACAGGACTCTCCTAACTTACAGGAGTTTGTTTCCAAGCATACAGAGGCAGTTGGTTGAAAAATGGAATGACTGTCTATCTGGTGACTGTCTTTAGGACACTTTTGGAATGAATGAATTGATTTACATTTAAAAATAGAACTGGCCTTACAGTAGCATGGTTTGTTGGTGTGATCAAGTCCATGCTGTAGGCAAAGGTGTGGCTTACATGCAGTAGACACAGCTTCAGTGAAGCTGGCAAATGTGAAGTTGGGGCTGCTCTGCTCTGTAAAGCTCTATTTGGGAATTTCTGAAGAGTTCATCGCTGTGTTCTACATTCACATTCTTAATTCCTTTAAAGCTTACTTCATTTTCTCTTAAATTTATATTCACATAAACATCTACTGTCTAAAATAAACCAGATTTTAAAATATGAGTCTTCTACTTTGTGAATTTACTATATAAATATTTTATAGATTATAAAACTATGTGTTATCTCAAAATGAAAAAAAAAGAAGGATCGAGTTCCGCTTTTCGGAAAGGGTTAATAAACAGTGGAACCTCATTCAGACATACCTGTGAAAACACATAAACTTACCTATATCATGAATCAATCAAATCATGACCTTCAAAATGTAGTTACATATGAAAAGCCTGATATAAAATTGTCAAGCTGTAAAAAGTGCCCCAAAACAGAACTAATAATCAAAATATTATAAAGGGAGTTACATTATCCCATTGTTTCTAGTATTTTTTAAAATAAATTATTGATGCATTTAAATAAATATCAGTGATTTCTTGACAGCTCTTATATTTTTAAATATAGAACCTCTGTTACTCCAAATATTCACTTTAACAGTATTTGTCAATGAAATAGTATAAAAATTGAAATGATATTATACAGAGAATTCTACAAACATTATAGTGCCTAAGGTTAATCTTAGATATGTAAGTATTAATCTTTTCACAGATAATAATTTTCTACAGACTATGTTTCTACTAAGACTATATGAAAAAGTTTTTAATATAATTATTTGATCATTTAAAACTCAAATCTATGGAAATGAAAGTAGATGCCAACATTGTTACTATGTTGACTATTTTATTATTTCATCAAGTAGGCTGTCAAGCTTTTAGGTAATAGGCTCCTTAGATGGACTATTTTTGTACTCTTTACATAATAGTTCAAAAGCGTTTTTGATAATATAAGCAATCTGTCTTCATAAAATTATCATAAAAATTCTGATTAATGAAGCTACTAATTTTGGAAAGGTTCCTATGACTCTTCCTTTTACAGTCATAATTTGATTTATGGTAACAGCACATCATGATAAATCCTATGCTTTTCCCTATCAATACTGTGCATTCCAACCTGGGCAATTCATAGTTTCTATGTTCACATCATTCTTTTTCACCTAAATTCACTTAAATTCACCTTTGGAAATATTCTAGGCAGCAGATTTTAAAAATGTTGGACTGAGAATTCTTTTACACTCTTAAAAATTAATGACACTGAACATCAAAGAGCTTTGTTTAGGTGGGCTATGCCTATTAAAAGTTACTGTGCTAGAAACTAAATCTAAGAAATTAAAAAAAAAATTTATTCATTCATTTGAAATAAAGATGTCCATTTCATATTCACATAGGTAACATATTTTTAGGAAAAAATAGCTAGATTTTTGGAAACAAAATATTCAGTGTGAAAGAGGTCATTGTTTTACACTGTTGCAAATCATATCTGCTTATGTATTCAGTTGGTTGCAATGTAGTATTTGAAATACATGAAGAAAATCCAGCTTCATACAGACACGTGACTAAAAAGGGAGGGGTATTTGAGGAGTCTTTTCAGTTAATTATGGATAACTTTGATACCATAATAGAACTTGACATGATAGTTTTGTTTAAGTTAGTTTTATGTGGAATCTGGATTTAAAAGTTAGTTTCAATGTGGATTCTGAAATTGTTAGTTAATAAGCTCCTTATATATTTTAACTGGTAAAAAGTCCATTGCTATGTTTTGCACTTAAAATGAATCTTTTATCTTTGCATGGTTTTGTAATCTCATGCCTGTTTATTTGAATGTTTATTCTCTGAGTTATTCCCATCTCTGAAATGTTGACACGTTTGTATATGCATGCTAAGCCACTTCAGTCGTGTCCGACTCTGCAAACCTGTGAACCATATCCTGCCAGGCTCCTCTGTCCATGGGATTCTCCAGGCAAGAATACTGGAGTGGGTTGCCATTTCTTTCTCCAGGAGATCTTCCCAACCCAGAGATTGAACCTGCATCTTTTACATCTCCTGCACATTTGCTATCACTGACCTCATCAAGAAAAGTCTTATTAAAATATTGTTAAACTTTTAAGTTCATTGTAACAAGTTTTCCAAAATTCTTTTTTTTTTTTTTTTTTTTTTTGAAAGCTCAAATTTTGTCACTGTCAACAAAACCTTTTCCTTGAACTGGAAGGCTTCCTTGTTTCAAGAGAACTTCCACTTAAATACCCAAGTCTAAAAAACTGAAATTTGTCAGTCAGTCATTCTCTCATACAAAAATGATATTTCATAAAAAAGCAAAGAGCTGGTTCCTCTCTCAACTCAATACACAGTTTCTTCTCCTCATGACAGTTATTTACTTTGCTACCCACAGTGCTTTATACATACTTTCCATTTCATCACTCAAGATATTAGAAAGATATGTACTAAAAAGATTGATATTTTATAAAGTCAATCATTTTTATCACTTTATTAAGGATATTCTTAAATGAAACTGGGTTTATTAAAGATATTATTAAGTGTAATTGTTTTTCTTCAAAACTTAGAGTGCACAGCAGTGTGCAGAATCTTACAAGGATTGCTAGAGCAGTTCAGTGCCCCTACCTGGATTCTTGCTGAGAAGCCAACATTTTTAACCCACTAGTGCTTCTGCACCATCAGTGTGAATATCAATATATAACATCTTTATACTATTATGTGAGTAATTTTTATTCATGAATCCCCTGAAAGAGTCTCAAGAGACCCCAGGGGTTTCATGGGCCTTACTTTAAGAATAGCTCTCTAAACAGGTCAAAGTACAGCTTATAAAAAGAGGGCTGCAGTAAAAATTTTCCCAGCTAACCTCTTAACTTCTTTAATTTTCTTAACCACCTCTTAACTGAATTGCCAATGAAATTAACTTCCATCCCTTGTGTAACTGGCTGCAGCCCTCAGAGATTGCTGAATGTCAAGGCTGCTGGGCCACCTTCTACTATGTCTATTCATTTCTGTTGCCCCAGTAGGACTGTGTGCTTAGCAAGTATCAGTTGTATTTGTTCTCAAATCCGTTTATGCCACTTTCACTAATACATTGTTGTTGTTCAGTCATTCAGTCATGTCTGACTCTTTGCGACCCCATGGACTGCAGCATGCCAGGCTACCCTGTCCTTCACCATCTCCACGAGCTTGCTCAAACTCATGTCCATTGGTGATGCCATCCAACCATCTCATCCTCTGTCACCCCCTTCTCCTCCTGCCTTCAGTCTTTCCCAGCATCAGGTTATTTTCTAATGAGTCAGTTCTTCCCATCAGGTGACCAAAGTATTAGAACTTCAGCTTTAGCATCAGTGCTTCCAATGAATATTCAGGACTGATTTCCTTTAGAATGTACTGGTTTGATCTTGTAGTCCAAGGGACTTTCAAGAGTCTTCTTCAGCATCGCAGTTTAAAGCATCAATTCTTTGACACTCAGCTTTCTTTATGGTCCAACTCTCATGTCCATACATGACTACTGGAAAAACCATAGGTTTGACTAGACAGACCTTTGTTGGCAAAGTAATGTCTCTGCTTTTTAATATGCTGCCTAGGTTGGTCATAGCTTTTCTTCCAAGGAGCAAGTGTATTTTAATTTCATAGCTGTAGTTACCATCTGGAGTGATTTTGGAGCCCGAGAAAATAAAGCCTCTCACTGTTTCCATTGTTTCCCCAACTATTTGTCATGAAGTTATGGGACCAGATGCCAAGATCTTAGTTTTTTGAATGTTGAATTTTAAGCCAACTTTTTCACTCTCTTCTTTCACTTTCACCAAGAAGCTCTTTAATTCCTCTTCACTCTTTGCCATACTTGGCTGTCCAGTGGCTCAGACAGTAAAGCATCTGCCTACAATGAGGGAAACCCAGTTCGATCCTTGGGTTGGGAAGATCCCCTGGAGAAGGAAATTGCAACCCACTCCAGTACTCTTGCCTGGAAAATCCCATGGACGGAGGATCCTGGTAGGCTACAGTCCATGGGGTCACAAAGAGACACGACTGAGCAACTTCGCTTTGCTTTTTCCTTTCTCTGCCATAAGGGTGGTGTCATCTGCATATGGCTTACTGATATTTCTCACAGCAATCTTGATTCTGGCTTGTGCTTCCTCCAGCCTGATATTTAACATGATGTACTCTGCATATAACTTAAATAAGCAGGGTAACAATATACAGCATTGATGTACTCCTTTCCAAATTTGGAACCAGTCCATTGTTCATGTCCGGTTCTAACTGTTGCTTCTTGACCTGCATTCAGGTTTCGCAGGAGGCAGTTAAGGTGGTCTGGTATAAGAATTTTCCACCGTTTGTTGTGATCCACACAGTGAAAGGCTTTAGTGTAGTCAGTGAAGCAGAAGTAGATGTTTTTCTGGAATTCTCTTGCTTTTTCTATGATCCAATGGGATGTTGGCAATTTGATCTCTGGTTCCTTTGCCTTTTCTAAACTCAGCTTGAACATTTGGAAGTTCTTGGTTCACATACTGTTGAAGCCTAGCTTGAAGAATTTTGAGCATTACTTTGCAAGTATGTGAAATGAGCGAATTGTGTGGTAGTGTAAACATTCTTCATGAAAACTGACCCTTGCAGTCCTGTGGCCACTACTGAGTTTTCCAAATTTGCTGGCATGTTGAGTACAGCACTTTTAACAGCATCATCTTTTAGGATTTGAAATACCTCAAGTGGAATTCTGTCCCCTTCACTAGCTTTGTTCGTAGTGATGCTTCCTAAGGCCCACTTGACTTTGAATTCTAGGATGTCTGGCTCTAGGTAGGTGATCACACCATCGTGGTTATCTGGGCCATGAAGATCTTTTTTGTATAGTTCTTCTGTGTATTCTTGACACCTCTTATTAATATCTTCTGCTTCAGTTAGGTCCATACCGCTTCTGTCCTTTATTTTGCCCATTGTTGCATGAAATGTTCCATTGGTATCGCTAAGATTCTTGAAAAGATCTCTAGACTTTCCCATTCTATTGTTTTCCTCTACTTCTTTGCACTGATCACTGAGGAAGGTTTCCTTTTCTCTCTTTGCTATTCTCTGGAACTCTGCATTCAGATGGGTATATCTTTCCTAATACATATAATCACTAATACATTTAACTGCACAGTTTTAATAATCTACAAATAGAATAAGTGTAAGTTTAAAAAAAAAAGAATGTTTCTAAATGCTTAAATGCTTTGGAATGATTTACTATAAAAAATTTCCACCATAATTTAATATGGATGAGATTAGAAAAAGTTTAGGGGAAAAACTCAAAATTCTGGAAGGATTCCATATTCCTTCACAATTATCTTTAATTTCTTCCTATATTAGAGAAACCAAGGCTGAAAATTGTGTTGTTATGTGTTCTTTGCAGGGAAAAATAATGACACTGATCCATAGACCCACATTCAAAGAAAAGGCTTTTGGCTCCCCTTCAAAAGATTGGTGGATATGTATATATAGATATTTTAAAGTGAGATAAAATTCATAAATTAATATCTTTTTTTATGATTCACCTCTTAACGTGATTCTTTAGTATAAACCTACTAACTGATGGTTAGGATGACATTGAGTAAGATAGATCCTTTACTGCCATTCATGAGCTAGGAGCAAATTTCCTTTGGTTTCCATGATAGTAAAATATACTCTCATCCATAATTACTCTCTATATCTGCGTAAGAATTGTAAAGAATTTAAGTAATCTCTTAGAAATGTAGCTATCACAGGTCAGATTTCATAATGATATAGTGATGCATCTGATGGTGCCAGGAACTTATTTTTAAGATTTTTTAATTACATAATTTAAAGGTTGTTTTTTTTTATGAAGCATTGACTTACAATGAGGAACTTTAAAAAGTCAGTGTACTAGTGTTTTGTTAAATTGGAAACTGCTTAGCATAAGCAACTATATGTGGGAGCCTGGAAAGGCTTGTTTTTTATCTATGAAAGTAAGTTCACTGGTAAGTTCGCTGGTGTATCAGACATGTCAGCCTGCAGGAGGTGGTCGCAGCTCATTGATGTCAGCTTTATCACAGCTGTGCGCGTGTGCTGTCATTTATAGATGACATGGTTGCAGAGACACAGGGCTGGGGGGAAAAATGCCTTGGATTCTCTGTCTGGCTCCAGTCACCATGAATCAGTGAAGACTGTGTTTCTAACTCCCTGGCAGTGAGCTTGCAGTGTGAGCTGTTTTCTTTCCTAGAAACAGGGAATTAATTCACCCTCTTCACAGTCTGTTTACAACCAGTACACACACTGGCATGCTGACTGGCAGGGTGGCTTTGTCTGTGGCCAACTGGTTAAGAAGCTCATCAACTTCAGTCGTTTTAGCACCAGGCTGTATCATTAGCACAGCTAACCAAACACTGAGATTATTGTTAAATACCAAGCGATTCTTCCAAACTGCTGATTTCTTAATCATCACATATTCACTGTCAACAGTGTGGCCTACAGGCTTGTTCCTTCGTTTTTTTCTTTCTTCCCCAAAAGATTTATTGAAAGTCTGCTGTGTGCCAGTCACTGTTATGGGATTCGGAATCCAATAGTGAAAACAGCAGAGAAGAAAAGATAACCCTGCCTTTTAGAACTTCAGTTGTGGTAGAGGATATGTACACAGAAACCTGGCCTTCCTTGGTGGCTCAGACAATAAAGAATCTGCCTGCAACGAGGGAGACCTGGGTTCAATCCCAGGGTTGGAAAGATCCCCTGACGAAGAAAATGGTAACCCACTCCAGTATTCTTGCTGAAGAATTCCATGGACAGAGGAGCCTGGCGGGCTACAGTCCATGAAGGTCACGAAGAGTTGGACACGACCGAGCACACACGTGTCTATTGTGTGTTACTTGCTGAGTCGTGTCCAGCTCTTTGTGATCCTATGGACTATAACCCACCAGGCTCCTCTGTCTATAGAATTGTCCAGGCAAGAGTACTGGAGTGAGTTGCCATCTCCTTCTCCAGGGGATCTTCCGAACCCAGGGATCAAACCTACGTCTCTGACTTCTGCATTGACAGGTGTGTTGTTTACCACTGCGCCACCTGAGAAGCCCCACATAGACAGACATACTTAAATGCCAGGAGGACAAAGAAACGAAGAAGGTGAATGAAATGCCGTGGGTTAAGGAGTAACACTGAAATTCTGACAGAGTGGGCAGAGAAGGCCTCACTAAGATGACCAGGTCTTTAGTATTGGGTTGGCTGAAAGGCTCATTCGGAGTTTTCCATTATGGAAATGGAAATGATCCTATTGGCCAACCTGATATAAACTCCTAGAGGAGAAACACAGTCTAGAAGAAGTAGTCTCTTAAAAGTTAAGTTTTCTTCATCTGTGTCTGTGGGGTTTGTATGAGAGAAGTATTATATCTAAATTTTCACTGTGCCTGAAATTTTATCATCTCTTCTAAATCATGTATCTGGATAACCAACTATAGCAATCTGAGAACCTGTGTCTTTGTCACAGATATTTTCCTATCATACAGTTACTGTATACATCTCAAAATATTATGTATATTCATGACTACTTACAAATTACCATAGTTACTATCCTAGCCATTAAATCTTGAATTTTAATATCTTAATAAAGAAGCACATATATCACAGTTTTAAAAAAATCTGTACTGATCATTATATTTCAAAATAATACATTTCCTGGTACACCTATGTATTATATGTTAGGAGTTTTAAAACATATTGAGAAAGAGGCTGAGGCTTTACTCGTTTGCCAAAAAGAGGCTCTGGCATAGAAATGTTAAGCTTTCATTTAATCCCTAATTGAGAGCTATCTTCCACCTCCCACAAGTACAGTACACCCTTCATTTGTTTCCTTCTTTGAGAGATTACTCAAATACATCCTGAACAGATAGGAAGGGTTTCCTGGATCATTCCATAGAACTGTGATTGTGAAAGATCCTTTTTAGCTTCCTGTTTCCTGTAGCCACATACTATTTACGTATTGGGTTGGCCAAAAAAGTTTATTCAGGTTTTTTTTTTTTTTTGCCAACCCAATATTGCAGAATTACATAGCAAGTCAAGCAGACATGTAGCTTCCTAGAAAAGGACAGTTTTACTACTTCACGGATTAGCTTTTAGACTTCCCTAAAAAAAGTACTTAAAGATTCTTGAAATCAGTGCAGTTCACGCTGAGAAAAAATGAGATGCAGAAATCTGAGTTGGAGTCGGCTCACTTTACTCACTTACACCAGCTTTTTAGCTACTCTCCTCATCATGACATTGACCAAGTGCATCTGCCTAGATTGAGAGGACCTAGACTATATACCGTGGTACCTTCACCTGGATCGGCCTATGGGAAATAAGATGGGATATATAAACGTTTTTAACTGTTTTAGCATGACCGTCGTAGAACAGAGCCAAGAACTCTACTACAGGTAGAAAGGGGAGGGTGCGCACTAGTTAATGGCTTAGTCCAGAGAATTTTTTTCTGTCACTACATATTATGTACTTTCAATCCCTCGAGAATATAAATATACTCTTCTATCACTCATCAAGAGTTAAAAAAAAAAAAAACTAAAAATTAACATTTTAATGTTGCCAGAAACTGGAAAGAGAAAATGTTAGGTCTGTAATTTTCACATTAGACAGTCTTTTATGCTTGTGTCTTATGTGTAGGGAAATCTGTTTTTTATGACATTAAACCTTGTGGACTGTACCTTCACTTGTGTCCTTTGTTGTTCTGAGAAGCAGATCCTTGAAAAGTGTGATGAGAGCGCTGAGCCATGTGGCACTCATTTGCATGGTCTCTTTTCCTTTATAGGTTGGTGAAAGATGCTCCTTGGGATGAAGTCCCACTTGCTCACTCCCTGGTTGGTTTTGCCACTGCCTATGACTTCTTGTACAACTACCTGAGCAAGACACAACAGGAGAAGTTTCTTGAAGTGATTGCCAATGCCTCGGGGTATATGTATGAGACTTCATACAGGAGAGGATGGGGATTTCAATACCTGCACAATCATCAGCCCACCAACTGCATGGCCTTGCTCACAGGAAGCCTGGTTCTGATGAATCAAGGTGTGTACAGCCGAGGAATGCCTTGAGCTGACGTTGGTCATAGTTACCACATTGTGAACCAAACATTTCTATAACCAGTCTAAGTACATGTTCACACGTGGCTCCTAACTAAACCCAGATGATGATAATACCTTGGGCACCACTTGGAGAGTTGAGAGACCTCTCTTTCCTCATTTCTTCTTGTTACGTTAGCCTGCCTGTTATTTTAGTATGCTCTTTTATTGTCCCAAGTCATATCCTTACACACAGGATCAGTGGTGAGTATCCTTTTTTCCAATTTTTGACAGTGAAGGCAACCAGCCTGGATAGAGTTATAAAAAGCTAAACAGGTGGTTTATTATTTGAGCTGAATATTCCTCACACACAGGTTGTGTGTCAATATAGTGCTTCTTTTTTTCCCCTCTAAAGACTTTAAAAGAATCTATCTAAGGACTTGCCTGGTGGTCCCGTGGTTCAGACTTTGCCTTCCAATGCAGGGCATCCTGGTTCAATCCCTAGTTGAGGAGGTAAGATCCCACACACCTCGGGGCCACAAAACCACATATAAAACAGATTTCAATAAAGACTTTAAAAATGGTCCACATCAAAAAAAATCTTTAAAAGTAAAATCAGTTAATCTAGATCAGTCAGGTCAAATTTACAGTTGACTTTTATGGACCATATAGCTGCTTTGCCTTATTGTATTATATAATTGCTAATATCACATTTTCTTTTTTATAATTAAATTTATTTATTTTTAATTGAAGAATAATTGCTTTATAATAATTGTGTTGGTTTCTGCCATCACATTTTCTTTGTTCTTGTAATTCTGACTTAATTACAACTCCTGTTGAGAGACATCTCTAAATAACTAAATAAGTTTGTGTTTAAGAAAAATGACCCTTGGTTCACAATGAATTATTAGAATATTAAATATATACTAATAACTGGAAAATCTAAAAGAGTTTAACTCAAAAAAATTTTTAAAAATTGAAAGAGTTTAACTCTTGATTATTTTCCCCATAAGATTTAGTAAGCATTTTGTAGATTATCCAGCATCAGATTTTACCCAAGCCTAAGTTTCTCCCTTTTCATATCAACCATCACTTTTAGTTAGGTCTTAGAGGAAAGGAAACTAAAATTAATGGAGCATATGGCATGTGCTAATCCTTGCCCATATTTTATTTAATTCTCACATCAACTATATAAGGTAGCTAGGCTTTGGACCCAATTCTAGCCAAATTCAAACTTCATTGTCTTTCCACTATATTTTGTTGCCTTTCTGAAAATAAAAATTCAATTCATAATAACTTAAGAAAAGCTTGACTAAGAGTGTAAATTTTTGCCCCCCACTCTCACGAATACAAACCAAATTTTAAAAGTCAAAAAGCCAGCCATGTGAACCTACCATCAGACCATTTATAAATCCTCGGGCCTGTGGAAAGATAGCATCATGAATTGGTGGAAAGAACCCTAGAGGGAGCTGGATGGTAGCCCAGGCCCTTGGATTTTAGTCTAGTACAGTTTAATTCCCTTAGATAAATTTTTAGTTCTTTACCAGCAGGAATAAAGCTTATGTCTTCATTCTCCACAGTAGATAAAATTGTTCCAGATGATAAACAGGCACCTAAAATACTGGCTCAAATTGGATCACAATTTGTATTTGGCCTTGGCAGGAGTTTTCACATGCATTTGTTTTCTGAATAAAGTCATGGTTTNCTTCATTCTCCACAGTAGATAAAATTGTTCCAGATGATAAACAGGCACCTAAAATACTGGCTCAAATTGGATCACAATTTGTATTTGGCCTTGGCAGGAGTTTTCACATGCATTTGTTTTCTGAATAAAGTCATGGTTTGCTCTGGGATGCAGTCTTCCAGGGCTTTTCCACAAGCAGCGCCCACACTGATGAGAAGAGGGAACAGAGAAAGGAGTGGAATCCCTGGTCCTTCACATCTCTGTTAGTCATCAGGCTTACAGCCCTGGCTTTCTCAGCTGCCTTGCTCTCACTCTAGAAGCTACCTTGGCCACACTGCACTGCCATGTGCTCAGAGCAGCCTTGTAGATCCTGACTGTGGTAGCTTCGACAGGTGTAGCTCCCACTGAATTCACATGACATCTCAGCGGTGGGAGAATTAGGATTTGATGGCTCGGTTGGTAAGGAATCCACCTACAGTGCAGGAGACCTGGCTTCAATCCCTGGGTGGAGATCTCCTGAAGAAGGGAGTGCTACCCACTCCAGTATTCTTGCCTGGGGAATTCCACAGATAGAAGAGTCTGGCGGGCTACAGTCCATTTGGTGACAAAGAGTCGGACACGACTTAAGTGAACTAACACTTTCACTTTCTGTTCTGCTAACCCAGTCTGAGGCTTGGTTCAGAGGGCCCACAGGATCACATGTATTCAGTTTACAAATCAACTGGAAAGAAGACAGAAATGAAATGTTTAAATGATTACACCATACTTGTAATAAGACCAGGGAATGAGATAAAGAGTATCATGAAGTTATGATTAAATATCAAATGAGTGTATTAAGTTTGCATTCAGCAGAACAAGTTTAGATGATGGTTCATAGAACTTTGAAGGATACATAAGATATGGATAAGTGAAAATAAGGAGAAATCCAGGCAAGATATATGGGTGATGGAAAAAACACAGGGCAGAACATTAGTAACAACAATATTGGTACCTCGTATGAATAGATTTGAAATTTGCAAAGGTAGACATTACCTCATCTCTCCTGGATAAGTTTTTTAGAAGGAAAAAATAAGGGAAATCAGGTAATGAAATATATGAGGAGCAGTGAAATAGCAGTCCTGATTTTAAACATCAGTCACTTTGGTGTCTGGCTGGAGATAGAGGATACAGATGAGGAAAAGATGAAGATGATTGGGATTTAAACCCTAATAATTGGAAAATGGAAATTAAAACCTATCCAGAAAGCTGGTATGTCAGGTGTGGAGCTGGATGGGAGAAGGGGCCAGTGCACAGCGGAGCCTGAGAATGGTGCCCCCCCCATGGGATGAAATCTGGGACTTACTTAGGCTGGGACTTCGGCTTTAGGTTTGGACACATCTGGTGGTACCTGGGCCTCTGGAAGCCGCTGTATCCTTGGCACGTCTAGTAGGCCAAGGTAGAAGGTTCAGCATGGAAACCATGCACATGTCTATGGGAAAGAAATAAGTCTACTCACATTAGGAGACTGGGAGCTTAATTTGATCCTTTGGGGTTGTGTATTTTAAATACAAGCAAACAAAACAAACTTTAAATCTAAAGACCTAGGTTCAGATCAAAGCTCTGTTCACTTTTAGTCGTATGCCAGAGGACAAGTCAACCTTTCTGTAATTTTAGAGAAATAGTGCATAATTGAGTTGTTAAAAGGATTAAGTAAGGTTATGTTTGGTGCTATGTAACTTCTAAATGCTACAAAATGTGAGGAATTGTTATTGTTGCCTAAATGCTGGTTTCACAAAAATGATAGAAAAATAGCATTTCTGAGTCAAAAGGATTTTATAAAATATTTTAGACCTTTAATTCTCAGTTGGGAAAAAGGAAAACAGTGGCAGGTGAAGAAGTACTTGAACAAAATCATGTAGCTCATTTTTGGCAGGCTTGGGACTCCCAGTTGATTTTTGTCACCTTTAGACCACTCCAGCCGTCTCTCCACCCCACTGTGCTGCCTTGTCTGATGCTGTGACATCTAAAAGCACGTAAAGGATGAGATACTGTCTGCTAGAACAGGATAAGTTGGAGACTGTTCATTTAGCATTTCTAGAATGTGCGGCTTATTACAGATTTTGTAAAATAATGGCAACAGTTGTTGTGAAGTGGAAAACTTCAAAAATATTTTCAGTTGGTGATTTTTAGAGAAATTGAATAAGTCTCAATATACAAGATCTTTTCTTGCAGGCATGAAGTATGTCAATTTGTAACCTCAGATGTGGTGTGATTTCAATTTATTAACGATTATTAAATTACTGATAGTTATTGAAAGGTTTGCCTTTAATTTATAAATGACCTGTATCAAGAACTTAAATCATGGACTCATCATAAGCCTGGATTAGCAAGATGCTGTTTATAACATTGATAAGTGAGAGTTTTACAAAGTGCAGTTTGCATAAAGTAGTCAGATAACTAAGAGGGTTTAATTTGGCCACATTTTTGTTTCTGCTTTGTTACATCCTTAGTCATTGTTTCCATGTGTTTTCATCCTTTAGGGTACCTTCAGGAAGCTTACTTATGGACCAAACAAGTTCTGACCATCATGGAGAAGTCTCTGGTCTTGCTCCGAGAGGTGACAGATGGCTCCCTCTATGAAGGAGTTGCATATGGCAGCTACACCACCAGATCCCTCTTCCAGTATATGTTTCTTGTTCAAAGGCACTTTGACATCAACCACTTTGGCCACCCATGGCTTAAACAACACTTTGCATTTATGTACAGAACCATTCTGCCAGGTACAGTAAAGACTTAGAAGTGAAAAAAACTTTCAACTATTATAATTTTTTCTGATTATGAAGATGGGCTAGATTAAAAAATGTGGGATTTGAGCCATTTGAAGTTAAAGGGATTTTTTTTTTTTAATCAAAGAATTTAAGAGTTGTATATAGCCAAGAATATTCTGGATGTTAATGTGAGGATTTCTGATTTAAATATTATAAAACATGGAGTATAACAGATCAAATATAATTTGTAGTCCCATGGTACTTCTATTTTTGTGTGTATACAAACTTGGGTACATGTACAAACTCTTTTTCATGAATCTAAAAATATAAATATTTATGATTAATGTTATTTTCCTTTATGTATAAACCCTAATTAATCCTTTTTTTTTTTAAATTTTAAATTTTTTCTTCTAAACTATACAGACATAATTCAATAGAGTTTACACTTGGAGGTTTAGTATTCTCTTTAAATATTTTTGGGTTTGATCCCTGGGTCAGGAAGATCCCCTGGAGAAGAGAATGGCTATCCACTCCAATATTCTTTCCTGGGGAATTCCATGGACAGAGGAGCCTGGTGGGCAATAGTCCATATTGAAATAAATGGTATAAACTATAGAAAGCTAACCAAAAAATGAATGTCTATGGAACCTCTAATTTCTTGTTGTTATGTGGTAAGCTTTTAAGTAAGCATTTTAAGAGAACTGGCTTTTAAGAGAGAAGCCTTTTATTCTCACTAAATTCATTTCTAGGACAGACTATAACTCTGCTTACTTCTAAACAGGAATAAATTTTCATCAGGCTGGATTTTTCCCCAGTGAAATGCAATTTTTAGTTGAGTGATTCTAGACCTACAGCAAACAATCCAGGTTTTAAATTATTTTGCTTTGGCTATATACACATGGATTGGATAGAACCTCCATTATTGCATTAGTTATCAAAAAAATACTACAGAGCCCTCAGAAGAACCATGTTATGATTTGGCTTAGACTCACATTCAGAACCCTATTGTTTTATTGCTTATCCTTGCACATTCAGGAGAGGCCTCTTGTTTCTTTGTTTATCTTGGTAAACACCGGCCATCTAAAGCAAGGGGGGCCTTTAAGGACCCTCAAAGCTTTGTAATTTGATCTGAGATCTAATAATCTGCCACACTGGGGCTTTGACTTGCTGTGAACTGTGTATATGGCCACTTCCTAAGGTGGAAAAGACAATATAATCACCTTTAAGTAGAGAATTCATGTGTCTGTTAGTGAAACAACCTTTATTGAACATTGATGTGCCAGGCACTATCATTGGCAAGGGATTCAAAGAGTAATAAGACATACCATCTGCTTTTAAGATACTCACAGATTAGCAGAAGATTCAGAAAGTCACAATTTATAATAAGATTAACTTGGACAAACATTTACTAAACTGGCAGGAGCAAAAATGTTAGCTATAAATTATGTAACTACGATCATGCAGGCATTTTTAGAAGGGATTCTGTGTTAAGTCAATCTGTTCTCAACATTTTTTTCCCTCTACACTATCTGTTCTAGTAACAATTATCCCTGTCTGAACCAGAGTTTTCTCCCATTATTCTTTTTCAAGGATGCCTAGAGTATATCTGTTCTTACTTGCTTCTGTTTTTCTGACCTATTCCAGTATGTCTTTACATTTTTTTCTCTTTTCTTCAACTTCTGACAGTATGTGTGGGCAGGATCTTCTCTGAGAATGGTTTTGTTTTCTTCCTCCAGATACTCATTTTCTCCCCTAAACCTTCTAATTTCCACTGTTGTCGCTGTTCATTCGCTAAGTCATATCTGACTCTTCGTGACTCCATGGACTGCAGCAAGCCAGGATTCCCTGTCCTTCATAATCTCCTGGAGTTTGCTCAGGTTCATGTCCATTGAGTCGGTGATGGCATCCAACCATGTCATCCTCTGCCACTGTCTTCTCCTTTTGCCCTCAATCTTTCCGAGCATCGTGGTCTTTTCCAATGAGTTGGCTCATGGCATCAGGTGGCCAAAGTATTGGAGCTTCAACTTCAACAGCAGTCCTTCCAGTGAATATTCAGGGTTGATTTCCTTTAGGATTATCAACTGGTTTGATCTGCTTGCAGTCCAAGAGACTCTCAAGAGTCTTCTCCACTTCTACTGTATTGAATGCCAAATTGAAACACTTGATGTTATTATCTTGGCCTGGGCTGTGGGATGTGTTGGTGGAAAAGCTAGTGCTCATTCCAGGTGCAGGGACTCACCATGCATAACAGGATAGATAGCCCATGTATCCATGCAAGTATAATTGCACATGGCATGGACACTGCAAAATGAGGAAGCTGACCAACATACGTAAGCATTCCATTACCAATGACAGGTTGCCACATAGCAAGCTTATACACAAGGTTTGTGGAAGACCTTTGAAAGGATTCTGATTAATTGGGATAGAGCAAAGGGATCATGGTTCTGTTTCTTATTTTTTTACTAGAAGACAATTGATTCCAATATGCAACAAGGATTCAGAGTCATTGTTTGGGGCTTTATGGAAGTATGTAGTTTTAAATTTATCTTAATTCTGTCAAACGTCTTTCCTCAGGGTTTCAAAGAACTGTGGCTATTGCAGACTCAAATTACAACTGGTTTTATGGTCCAGAAAGCCAATTAGTGTTCCTGGATAAATTTGTCATGCGTAACGGCAGTGGCAACTGGTTGGCTGACCAGATCAGAAGGAACCGTGTGGTGGAAGGTCCAGGGACGCCGTCCAAAGGGCAACGCTGGTGTACTCTTCACACAGAATTTCTCTGGTATGCTACATTGTACTCGCTTGAAAGAGAAATTGTACCCAGGGGCACCGTGTGTTAAATTTTTTTACATTAAAAAAGAAAAACATCTCTTCATGCCACCGACACACTCACAGCTTCTGTTCAGTTCATATTGCAGTTTTGAGACTCTGTTAGAAACATTTCCTTCCATTTAAGATCTAATTACTGTTTGCTGTTTTTGCTTTTCTTGTATTAGAGATATCCTTGGCTCACACTGTTTCATAAATATGCATGTTTTGATTTACATCATTTTTGAAGTCATCTAAAGAGAAAAACCACAAAATTTAGACCTAGTTTTTCTGATACTCACACCGAAGGAAAAAAAAAGGTAGTAAAATGTTTTGTTTTGGTAAATGGAGCATTATAATCTTCTAATAGCAAAGCTGTTACTAAATTTTCAAAACTATTTAAAAGTGTTTGACAGTATTTGACAGTTTTACTTTGATAATAAAAGAACCATGTAATTTTTTTTGCCTTAATCTTTTAAGCCTAGAAAGAGCAGCCAGGGTCTCCTTTTTTAAAGTACTGCCAAATACATTGTTGGCATCCAATAAATTAAAGTTAAAATAAAAGTTACAGAGAATTGGCTAATCATTAATCCCTGATGTCTTTTCAAGCTATTGAAATTTGCATTCAACTACAAAGTAAGCTTGCAAGGTTTGATTGCTTCTTTTCATTAAAAAAAAAAAAAAAAAGAGGAAGAAAAATGTTATTAGAGTGATAACCGTCATAGTTTAACCATCATTTTTAAAAACAGTCTTTACAGATGAACTACATATATTAATATGTAGCCATTCCTGACTCCATTTAGGGGTATGAAGTAATTACTTAATAGTGTCTTCACTTACCCATAAATAAACAACTAAGAGAATTCTATAAAGTTGCTTCTAGGAGTCAGATTAATGGTAAGTCTAACTTGGTTCAGAATGTGCCTTTATGGGAATATGAAAACTGACTAAAGGATTTCCCTGGTGGTCTTAGTGGATGAGGAAGTAAGATCCTGCATGCCATGTGGCCAAAAAAAAAAGAGAGAGAGAGAAATAAATGGTAAATACCTGAAAAAATGACCAAAACCTGAGAGAAGGATGACCAGTTTGCTTATATCTGGATTTGTGATAATTAAGCCAACCCTCTACTCAAAGTAGAGATTTTTGATGTCTTGAAACAAACTCCAAAACAATAGACAAAACAGCCCAAATCGAGTATCAATCAGCCAAACCCTACCACAGCTGACCGATTCACTTTAGAGACCTATCTAAGAGCCAGCATAGGTCTGCCTTCCCTCCCTTGGGCAGCAGATCATATGAACCTGTCAAGGCTGTTGTCTGAAGTCACCAAAAGCAAAAAGTCATCTTCATTATTATTTTTACAGCCTTTCTGAATCAAGACTTGTGTTTTTAACCTGTGTTAATTAAGTAATGTTAATTATTATCTTACTTTGATAATAAACCTGTATCATAAATTAAGATAAGAAATTTATTATTAAAAAAGCATGCAGATTAAAACAGAACAAAACCTTTGGATTTTTGTCTGGACTAAACAATGGAAGGAACAATCATAAATCCCCCCCACTATGAGATTGTTTCCTGAATTTCATGCATTTATATTCTTAGATATTGCATTGGCAGTAAATTTTATCTAATATGTGGAATTCAACTGTATTTAAATTTATTTTTTCAGAGGGGGGGAAAGTACCAAATTTGAATTTCAGTTTTTTGCAGAAGATTACTTGCTTATCACTAAGTGATTGTGCTGTGCTGTGCTTAGTCACTCAGTCGTGTTTGACGCTGTGACTCCCTGGACTGCGATACGCCAGGCTCCTCTGTCAATGGGGATTCTCCAGGCAACAGTACTGGAGTGGGTTGCCATGCCCTCCTCCAGCAGGTCTTCCCAACACAGGGATTGAAGCCAGGGCTCCCACACTGCAGGCAGATTCTTTACCAACTGAGCCACCACAGAAGCCCAAGAATACCGGAGGGGGTAGCCTATTCCTTCCCTGGGGGATCGTCCCAACCCAGGAGTCGAACCGGGGTCTCCTGCATTGCAGGCGAATTCTTTTACCAGCTGAGCTAGCAGAGAAGCCCACTCAAGGATTGCTAGAGTCTAAATATTTTTTTAAAGTTTTTTTTTTTGATGTGGCCCATTTTTAAAGTTTGTTTAAAATTAAAAGTTTGTTTTTACAATTTAACAAATTTTATTGAATGTGTTACAGTATGGCTTCTGTTTTGTGTTTTGCTTTCTTGTCCACGAGGCATATGGGATCTTTGCTCTCCAACCAGGGATTGAACCTGAGCTCTCTGCATAGGAAGGTGAGGTCTAAACCACTGGACCACCAGGGAAGTCCCTAGTCAAATCTTAGTGTGTGGTTTCCTAGAATAGGAGCCCCTCAACTAGAGGTTTGGGTGAGCTGCTTAATTCGATGAGCCCCAGTCTCATTTGGGTGGCAGTTCTGAAATCATTAAGTGAGGAAGGTCCACGTAGAGATGATCAGCAGCGGTCATTTCAGGCTCACACCCTTCACAAATGTAAAGGGACACTTGTCTCCCATTTGCCAAGGACATTCCTCTACTCATGCTGATTGTGCATAGGTGTTTTCAGAAAAGTTCATAATGCAATCTACACCGCCAGCGCTCTGGGTGGCATTTGTGTGTGGTTTCCTCTAGCCACGTTGCCGTGTGGCATCACTGTTCTGATATGTCCTTTCACTTCTATCAGAAAATCATGTAATTTTTAAAAATTAATTCTTTCAGGTACGATGCCAGCTTGAAATCTGTCCCTCCTCCCGATTTCGGCACCCCGACATTGCATTATTTTGAAGATTGGGGCGTTGTGACTTACGGAAGTGCGTTGCCTGCAGAAATCAATAGATCTTTCCTTTCCTTCAAGTCAGGAAAACTAGGGGGACGTGCAATATATGACATTGTCCACAGAAACAAATACAAAGACTGGATCAAAGGCTGGAGGAATTTTAACGCAGGGCATGAACATCCTGATCAAAACTCATTTACCTTTGCTCCCAATGGTGTGCCTTTCATTACTGAGGCTCTCTACGGGCCGAAGTACACCTTC
Organism: Cephalophus harveyi; assembly: GCA_006410635.1. Taxonomy (NCBI): domain Eukaryota; kingdom Metazoa; phylum Chordata; class Mammalia; order Artiodactyla; family Bovidae; genus Cephalophus; species Cephalophus harveyi. The sequence continues at coordinate 129,361 of SJYT01069763.1, forward strand.
TTCAACAATGTTTTGATGTTTTCCCCAGCTGCCTCCAAGAGTTGCTTTTCTCCCTGGGAGGGCCAGGTCACAGAAGACTGTTCATCAAAATGGTCTAAATATAAGCATGACCCAGCAGCTAGCTGTCAGGGGAGAGTGGTTGCCGCAGTGGAGAAAAATGGAATGGTTTTCATCCGAGGAGAGGGTGTGGGTGCTTATAACCCCCAGCTTCACCTGAGGAACGTTCAGAGAAATCTGATCCTCCTGCATCCGCAGCTTCTCCTCCTTGTGGATCAGATACACCTGGGAGAGGACAGCCCCTTGGAGAGGGCAGCAAGCTTCTTCCACAATGTGGATTTTCCTTTCGAGGAGACAGTGGTAGATGGGGTCCACGGAGCTCTCATTAGGCAGCGAGATGGCCTCTATAAAATGTACTGGATGGATGATACTGGCTACAGTGAGAAAGGAACCTTTGCCTCAGTGACATACCCTCGCGGCTATCCCTACAACGGGACAAACTATGTGAATGTCACCACGCACCTCCGAAGTCCCGTCACCAGGGCAGCTTACCTCTTCATAGGGCCATCCGTCGATGTTCAGAGCTTCAGCATCCACGGAGACGCTCAGCAACTGGATGTGTTCGTGGCCACCAGCGAGCATGCCTATGCCACTTACCTGTGGACAGGAGAGACCGCAGGGCAGTCTGCCTTTGCGCAGGTCATTGCCGACCGGCAGAAAATTCTGTTTGACCGGAGTTCAGCCATCAGGAGCAGCGTTGTGCCGGAGGTGAAGGACTACGCTGCTCTGGTGGAACAGAACCTGCAGCATTTTAAGCCTGTGTTCCAGCTGCTGGAGAAGCAGATCCTGTCCCGCGTCCGGAACACAGCCAGCTTTAGGAAGACTGCCGAGCGCCTGCTGAGATTTTCAGATAAGAGACAGACCGAGGAGGCCATTGACAGGATTTTTGCCATATCGCAGCAGCAGCAGCAGCAGCAGAGCAAGTCCAAGAAGAACCGAAGGGGAGGCAAGCGCTATAAATTTGTGGATGCTGTCCCTGATATTTTTGCACAGATTGAAGTCAATGAAAGAAAGGTTCGTCAGAAAGCTCAGATCTTAGCACAGAAAGAACTGCCCATAGATGAAGATGAAGAAATGAAAGACCTTTTAGATTTCGCAGACATAACATACGAGAAACACAAAAACGGTGATGTGATGAATGGCCGGTTTGGCCAGGCTCGGATGGTGACAACGACTCACAGCAGAGCCCCAGCGCTGTCCGCCTCGTACACCAGACTGTTTCTCATTCTCAACATTGCTATTTTCTTTGTCATGTTGGCAATGCAACTGACTTATTTCCAGAGGGCTCAGAGTCTTCATGGCCAAAGATGTCTCTATGCAGTCCTTCTAATAGATAGCTGTATTTTATTATGGTTGTATTCTTCCTGTTCCCAATCACAGTGTTAGTATTGAAACTATAAGTGGCTTGATTGTTTTGTGGTCACAAGTCTATGCAAAAAGAAAAGAAAAATTCATTGCCCTAGTTTATTACTGGATTTTTTTTTTTTTTTTTTTTCAGATTCTTTTAACAAATTAAGGGGAAAGTACTTCCACACAAGGAATCGGGGACATGGAGAACTCAGTATGCACAGAGGCAAAGAATTAGAAATAAGGGTAGCTTGATTGCCACATGGTGTTTCTGGAAATGTTTGGCTTGGCTGAATTAGGAATCCATATAATACTACTCTTAAAAGAACAAAAAGTCTGGTTTTAAGTACTATTTCTTCTTAAGAGAAAGAGACTTAGATAGAATTGGATTTTATTAATATTAATTTAATGCTATTAGCACTCTCCAGATGCTATTTTATGGAAAGACTGAGGCACACAATTCTGAAAAATACAGAAAGTTTTTTAATGTTGTAATCATGTTGAAAATAAATGATGGTAAGTCCTGGTTATGATGGTGTCAACTTCCTTGGAGAAAAATCCATGTGAATAACAGTGTCTGCATATTGGGTTACTGTTTAGATAACATGGTAAAGTGATGGCGAAAAGTTGTTAAAAATGTGAGGTATATCTCCAGCAGAAAAAACATATTAGTGAATGAGCATTTCCTTGATGATGTTGATTTCTGCATACGCATAATTGACTGCTTTTACACATCCATTGTTTGTTCAGTAAGTAAAACAATTACAGGTAACTTTATTTCCTATTTTCCTTCTAAGGAAAACTGTTACAGACCCAATGACTAACTTCAAAATAAAATATTTTATATTTGACTGTTGATTTCAATACCAAAGAAGATGGGGAAGCTAAAATTTGAATATAATTCTCATGTTTTTTTAATAGAAAACTTTCTCTAAGTTTATTTTGCTAAATAAACATCATAATTGTGATTTTTCTGCCGTGTCTTTCTTTTTTCCATTCCATTCCATTTCCATTCCATTCAACATGTATTCAACAGTTTTGAAATCTTTGAAGAAAACTGTTTATTTGAACTTGTGTTAATTAAGCATACGTTGGCATAAGCAAAATAAGTCGCTTATTTTCTTTTTTGTTGTTTAAGCATATTTTAAACAGTTAAACAAAACCCAAATTCTGATATTTAGGTAATATCAAACTTTAAAAAACTATTTAAATTTTTTTATTTAATTAAATAAGAGCCAGGGCCGCCCTCTGGTTGCAGTGTGCGGGCTTCTCATTGTGGTGGCTTCTCTTGTTGCGGAGCACAGGCTCTAGGGCTCTCAGGCTGCGGTAGTTGTGGTGCCCGGGCTTAGTTGCCCCGAAGCATATGGAATCTTCCCAGACCTGGGATCTAACCAATGTCCCCTGCATTGCAAGATGTATTCTTAACCAGTGGACCACCAGGGAATCCCAGTACAAAACTTTTAAGACAGAAAATTTTCGAATTTTGATTAAGTCCTCAGGAGGTAATAGCAGTACAGACTACTGGATATGTATTCCACAGATTGATATTTCAGCATAAGAAAACAATATACTTAAAAGGAACTTGAGTGGATTGTCTTACATTTAGCATATTTGAGTCTTCTATATTTCTCCCTCTAAAACAGAGAATATGTTTGGCTCAAGTTTATAATAAATAGAGTACATTCGCTGATACAAATCTAAGGTAATAATGACCACCTTTTCCTTGTACATGTCCTTTTGGTTCATGGAAATACTAATAAGTAACAGAAAACAAGAACGTGGAGAAACTTATGAGCCCCTTTTCTCAGTTTTAATTTTGAATCTTCTTACACTAAAAAAAACCACAAGTCTGACTTTTCACTGTGCTTCACTCATACTGGAAATCTAGAAAATGACTTCTGAGGAAGTTTTTTTGTTTTTTTCTTTCATGGAAGAAATCTCTGGGGAGGATGTCATTACACACTGTTTGAAAGAATAATGTTTTCAAAAGAATAATGCTTCCGTTTGTCCTGCATGGATGCTGTTACGGGGTTTTAAACTTGCTTTATGTGACAGATTCTCCGTTTACTTAACCTCATTCGACATTCCTCTCTTCTACTCTTTCTCATTCAGAAAGGATGAATTGTCTGAAATGATCAAAAGCAAATTTTGAAAAAGAGGGTAAATTGCTCTTTGAGGCTACCAAGCAAACCTGATCTCAGACCCAAAAAACTCAGGCATCCTTTCTCATAGAGATGAAAAGTGCTTTCCTTTTGTTTTCACTAGTTTAGGGCAGGCAGTGAATTTGTCCCCATAGCATGATCCAGTGTAAGACATTAGCTCACTTATAAAGCAACTTTTAAAAATGCAGTAATTCCATATCTTGAAAACAAAATTACAGGATTTGTTTTCCTTCTAGTGGATCTTGTATTTATTTGAATTGAAAAGAAATTTCCACAGACAGTGACTTAAGTGGTGAAGCAAGGAAAAAAATGCTAAGACAGATCACAGCTCTTCATAACAGACATGCTTTATATCAGGGATACTGCATATTTGAATAAAACTACGGAACTCTTTGTATCTTCCAGAAAAACCAGCGATGTTAAATCTCTCTTGAAACTGAGTAATTAATTATGGAATCTGTTTCAGCACTGCTCACTGTGAAAGGAGTATTTCAGGCTTACTGGATAACATGGGAACTTTGTTCAGAGGATTGGCAGGACTTGGTGTCCTCACCCTAAAGAAAATATGGGCATCTTGAGCCTACAGAGCTTGTCTGTGTAGTGGAAGAGGCATGTTTCCTGGTTGATAACTGATTAGGTTCTTAACAACCATAATGATGGATGAGACCTATTTGCAGAGAAGTCTTTTGAGATCCTTGTTATAACTGTTGATAAAGTCAACTGGAAGACATTCTTAAACTGTTTTAATAATTAGAATCTATTATGTCACCTGGAATATTGAATTTAATTCTGCCGCAAAGATTTTAGTCATAGTTTTTAAGGAGCACCAACTGTTCCAAAGTTACTAGAAAATAGTTTTAACATACACACTGTTTAATTTTTTAAGAAGAAAAATTTATATTACAACTTAACCTGCTTTAAAAAAAAAATTGACAGTTCACAAACCACCACAAAAGAATTGGAAATTTCTCCAAATTTTTGAGAGCAAACAAGTTATGAAATGCTCGTATTTTTGTTACTTAATAAAAAGTAAATGCATGTTGTTCGTTAGAAATATAAATCAAGATCAACTGGATACTTCTGAGAGTTAGAAGCAAACAAGATTCCAAGACTGTTCTAGGAAAATTAGGACATATGGTCATCTGTGTCTTAGAGTAATTCAGGAAATAAAAGAGGCAAGGAATGTATACAAAGATCTGAGTTCAGTGCTTTAAAAAGAAGCTTGAGATGATCTTGTCAACTACACATTGGCACTTGCCATTGCCTTACCTACTTATCTGCCTCTGCTGCTGCTGCTGCTGCTGCTGCTAAGTCACTTCAGTCGTGTCCAACTCTGTGCGACCCCAGAGTCGGCAGCCCACCAGGCTCCCCCGTCCTGGGATTCTCCAGGCAAGAACACTGGAGTGGGTTGCCATTTCCTTCTCCAATGCATGAAAGTGAAAAGTGAAAGTGAAGTCGCTCAGTCGTGTCTGACTCTTCGCGACCCCATGGACTGCAGCCTACCAGGCACCTCCATCCATGGGATTCTCTAGGCAAGAGTACTGGAGTGGGGTGCCATCGCTACAAGGATTAAATCATGTGTTACTGCAGCTGCTGATTTTCAACACCCCCTGAAAGGAGTTCAGGGTGGAGAGCAGAAAAGAGGCACTCCATACTTGGAAAAAATTGGCAAGACAAGTCTTCAGATAGTTAGATATTTTCAGGAGCTGATTTTAGGAACCCAATTCTTATATCTCCCCATATCTAGAAAAGCACTAAAATCCTTCGTGGTGATGACTGTTCCTCATGACTAGCTAAGCTGCATAAGAGTAGCAGAAATCTGGAAAAATATGTGCTTGATGGCAAGTATCCCCCTTCATCAAAATCACATATATACTGATCTTCCCCCCCTGCCTCTTGGGAGCAGTTTCTCAAAGTTCTCTGGGGTGCCGTCTCCCCGACTGTGGTCCTCACGTTGCCCCCAATAAAACTTAATTCACAACTCTCACGTTTGACATTTTTTAAAAGTCACCAATCTGATTGAGCCTCCAGGTGCAGAAACAAACTCAAGCAAAGGGAGGTTTTATCTACTTATTCCTGTACTTACATCACTTCTGTTGGCAAATCACTTGATTTTTCCTCTTTATGTTCGCGTTGAGAAGAATTCAGTTTCTGCAGCTTATTTAGCTTATTGGCATAGATAACTTGTTTTTCCAGCAATGTTTCAGCTAGATATGTGCTTTACACTATATAACATTCGTGAAGTACTGAAGAGTTTTCAGTAAATGACAGAGAAATCATGCATTCCAATACATGGTCTAAATATTTCAATTTCAGTCATCAATTATTTTATAGGTTAAAACCCTATTAAGCAAGATGTAATTGCCATGCAAAAGATAAAAGTTGATGAAGTTACATTATGACTTTCCTGTTCTTGGCAGTACAGTTTCTTTCGGGGGGGGGTTGCCTTTCTGTTTTTGTTTTCTGTAAGTTATAAGCACACATGATTGGAAAAGTAAAATAGCACTAGAAGGCTTGTATTTTTAAAAGCCTCCTACCCTCTCTCTTTTCACTCTAGATTCTTGCTTCCTGGAAGTAACCAATTTCAAACGATCTTAGCTGTTGGGTTCGTTACATCCTTGTTTGTGTTAAAGTCTAAAATTTCCAACCAATGAAAAGAGGATTTAGTTCTTTCACTCATGTCCCCTTTCTTCACACTTGTTTCATGCACCACCTTTCTTACAGAACTATCATAGCTTTTGGCCCACTCTGTCAGGAATTTATTTTACTGACAGTATTTGTATATTCAGTTCAGTTCAGTCGCTCAGTCATGTCTGACTCTGTGACCCTATGAATCGCAGCACGCCAGGCCTCCCTGTCCATCACCAACTCCTGGAGTTCACTCAGACTCACGTCCATCGAGTCCATGATGCCATCCAGCCATCTCATCCTCTGTCTTCCCCTTCTCCTCCTGCCCCCAATCCCTCCCAGCATCAGAGTCTTTTCCAATGAGTCAACTCTTCACATGACGTGGCCAAAGTACTGGAGTTTCAGCTTTAGCATCATTCCTTCCAGAGAAATCCCAGGGCTGATTTCTTTCAGAATGGACTGGTTGGACCTCCTTGCAGTCCAAGGGACTCTCAAGAGTCTTCTCCAACACCACGGTTCAAAAGCATCAATTCTTCGGCGCTCAGCTTTCTTCACAGTCCAACTCGCACATCCATACAAGACCACAGGAAAAACCATAGCCTTGACTAGACAGACCTTAGTCGGCAAAGTAATGTCTCTGCTTTTGAATATGCTATCTAGGTTGGTCATAACTTTCCTTCCAAGGAGTAAGCGTCTTTTAATTTCATGGCTGCAATCACCATCTGCAGTGACTTTGGAGCCCAAAAAAATAAAGTCTGACACTGTTTCCACTGTTTCCCCATCTATTTCCCATGAAGTGATGGGATCAGATGCCATGATCTTAGCTTTCTGAATGCTGAGCTTTAAACCAACTTTTTCACTCCTCTTTCACTTTTATCAAGAAGCTTTTTAGCTCCTCTTCACTTTCTGCCATAAGGGTGGTGTCATCTGAGGCAAAGTAATGTCTCTGCTTTTGAATATGCTATCTAGGCTGGTCATAACTTTCCTTCCAAGGAGTAAGCGTCTTTTAATTTCATGGCTACAATCACCATCTGCAGTGATTTTGGAGCCCAAAAAAGTAAAGTCTGACACTGTTTCCATTGTTTCCCCATCTATTGCACATATTCAAATTTACTGGCAGTGTTCAAAGCTTGGGTGTCAAAAAAGCTAGAAAATCCTTCCCCAAATTGTGTTAAATTGCTAATTACAGACAAAGGAGCCCATCTGTAAACTATGAGAAATAGCTTCAAGTTCTCGCACACACACACACACACCTGTGCTTATTAGTTATTATTCCTGCTTTGTAATTCAGAAATAACAGGATCAGATAAATCTCATTTCAGAATAAATATAATTTATTTTACTAAATAAAATTAATTTCACCACACCCAATAAGTGACAGCACCAGGATTAAAACTGTGCCAGTGTATATCCAATGTCCATAGCTTTTTCAGTTATTGTACTGCCTCCCTCATTAATCACGGTTGAAAACTTGCTATTCTTCTGGAATTAGTACTTGCCATTATCTGAAAGTATCTGTAGTCTGAAATGCTTGCAGAAATTTACTACTATATGCTAGCAAAGTGCCAGGCATGATATCTTATATGAATTGTTCATTAAAAAGATTTTTGTTCAGAGAATATTAAAATTAAATATAGTGGTGTCTGACTATATTTTGACCTTCTGTTTACCTTTGACTTCACATATACCTATTCTATCTTCCTACTGCCCTAACTGAATGGACACTGACGGACAAAAGGACCTACTGAAATGCACTGAACAAGTTAACATGCTTCATAAAGCCTATCTTTTCTGAAAGAAGAGCAAAGTTGGAAGATTAGAGAAGATTCAGTTAAAGGTATCCCCTCTACTCAGTGCAGTGAAGCAAAAAACATTTCACACACAGAAGCTGGAATCAATTGGAAGTATAATTGGCAACAAACATAGACTTGAGCTGGAAACACAACAGGTTTCAGAATACATTAGATTATCACTTAATTAGTGGCATCTTTGAACCATAAACCAATCTTTACACTAATTCTATATACAGAACAAGTATTTAATTGAGAGGAACAAAGCACTGGAAATCCTCATTAGGATCCCCTAATACAAGTGGGAAAAAGATAGTTTCTACGTACAACAAGTTATTTGAACTTTTAATCAAACTTCTAATAAGTTTGATTTAATCAAACTTCTAATAACACTAGGCTGACTGAAATACAAAATCCTCAGCATTTTCAAATTGAACATAAAGATATATAAGAAATACAGTATTTTAAAAACATAGTAAGTTAATAGTGGACAGATAACAGCATCCCTTAGTATACCTAAATATGTCTTGCTGCTAACAGAATTACAAGATTTTCTTCTCATTCATGCACAAGATATGATTTAAATGACTTAACCTTGTAGGGACTATGGATTACAGGCAATCAATCGAATATCTGTTTGGTACAGTTTCTTTCTGACTGAATTTATTTGATGGCAAAGCAGGGAGGAGATAGGGATCCTTGGGCATCTCAGTGGTATTTGGAGCCTCAAAAGGTTACACGTGGCTGGTTCTACCTCTAGCCCCCTATGTACAGTTTTCTCACCCTCCACACCTGTGCTAATTTTGCTTAAATCAGTTGAGGTATGCTTTTTGTCACTTGCACCTAAAAGAATTTCATCTCCTTCATCCAATCACCCCAAAGTCACACTGTAGTAAAAAAGCAATCCTCATATAAAATCATCATTGTATTGCTAGATATGCTTTCTGAACATTTAAATATCTTCATATAAATTCTGCAAATCATATCACTTTCCCTAGTCAATTCTGAGACACATATTCCATCAAAAAATAAAAGCATTTTAAATATTCCCAAACCAAACTTACCCCTTAGTTCCCAGATATAAACTTATCTCACTCTTCAGATCAGAAAGAACATCAGCATGAGTTTCAACTTTCTGCTACCAAATCAACAAAGCTGCCATTGTTTTAAATATTGCATAGTGATTAAGATACTGAGCTTTGGAGCCGGGGTCTTCTACAACACTTTACTAATGGTGGCACTGACCTGCTAGTTATCCTCTGAAAAATAGTTCCTCAGTTCCTTCTTCTGCAAAATTGAAATTTTAATAGTCTCTATTTTATTGAGTTGCTGCAAGGATCAAATTAAATTATGCATGTAAAGTGCTTTATAATGGAGTCTGCCACATGATAGGCTTAAATAAATAATAACTGTTACTGTATCATTATTATTTTTGTTATTGTTATTAGTATTACTTTATGGAACTGCTTTCTCTCTCTTACCTTCCCTTCTGTTTCAACAGACAAAATTTTCTCCTCCCAAAGGCCAACCCTTTCACACAGCTTTTGAATCCATATGCGCTTCCTTCTCCATTTGTCAAGTGCTCGGGGTCAAACAGAAGCTGTGGAAGGGCTTCCCAAAGAGCAGCTTTTACAACCCTTGGGAAACATTTACACCAATCCTGTTCCCCAGAGTGGGGTTTCTAACCTGAGGCTAGCCAGGGGTCCAGGAATTATATGTGAATTCACGGATGTGCTGCTTCTCCTCTCACTCACTTCCTGGGGAGAATATGCTTAGCTTATAGTCTATTCATGGTTCATGACCAAGAAAAGGTTAAGAAACAATAGCTCTCTAGCTTTTGAGACCTTTGGGGGGCATAATTTGCCATATTAAGTGGTGGTTTGGGAAGTATATTATGGGGCACCATAAAGAAAATCAAATAATTTAACATGCCTCATTTGAAATGGCTCTCCAAAGAGAAAACACACTGTCAATGGGTGCTTCGCCCAAGATAAGTTTAATGGCTGCCCCATATTTGAAATGCTAATCATTAATTGACACTTCACAACTAAGTGACTTTAAAAAATACATTCAAAGTACTATGACTGATTTAAGGAAGTGATTAATTCCCCATGCAGAGGGGAAGAATAAAGGCACTGTTGGGTTAGTGTATGTAATTTAAAAGTATTTGTCATTGTTACACTGACAATTTGAGATAATATTATCAAATAACGGGAAATTGACTCAAACCTATAGGGATGGCGTCCTAAGTAAAATATAAAGCCTCATCATGATTATATTTGCCTAACATTCTGAAGGAGATCAACCCTGGGATTTCTTTGGAAGGAATGATGCTGAAGCTGAAACTCCAGTACTTTGGCCACCTCATGCGAAGAGCTGACTCACTGGAAAAGACTCTGAGGCTGGGAGGGATTGGGGGCAGGAGGAGAAGGGGACAACTGAGGATGAGATGGCTGGATGGCATCACGGACTCGATGGACGTGAGTCTGAGTGAACTCTGAGAGATGGTGGTGGACAGGGAGGCCTGGTGTGCTGCGATTCATGGGGTCGCAAAGAGTCGGACACAACTGAGCGACTGAACTGAACTGAACTGAACAGGATTAAGAGAAATAATTAAACATTCTAAAAACATGTTTAAGCTACTGAGGTGGGGAAATATATACAAAGCTTTAAAGTACCTATTATACATTTTGGTAATCTGATATAAAAGTGTTTCCAAATTTAAATGAGCCAGGCCTAGCTACAAGGTCTGCTTCCAGAAGGTGAGACCCAGGGCCACTGGATTTGATTCAGTGTTACAGTGATTCCAGGAGTCCTAGTTTCTTTTCACAGGCACTTGGGACTTTCATTTCCTCCTCATTTCCCTTTCAATCAGACTATTGCACTTGGGTTTACACTGTACTCCCACTTTTTAAAAATTCCTTTAAAAAAAAAAAGGACAGAAGGAGATATGTCCTCAAACAGGGGATTGAGGGATGCAGGAGGATTTTTAACTTTTACATGTTTTTTTAAAATCAGGTTTTATAATAAGATTTGCACTATATTTTAAGCACATTTAAACTAACTTGGTTCAATGGGCAAAGGATTCCCTTTTTATGGGAAAATGTTTTTGGAATAACAGAACCCATCACAAATTAGTTTCTATAAATTAATTGGAACATATTAGGGATTACCAAAATAAATCATTGTCTTTCATGGTTCAAAAACCTCATCTTCTGTATTCCAATTTTTCTGTTATTCAGTGTCTCTAGGAAAACCTATCACATAATAAGGCTTCTGGATAGTCCATAATATAGACTGTTTGAATAAAATGAGTGAGCACATAATATGGTATAACATAAAAATGCACACAGTTATCAAGAATAACATTTCTATTATACAGTCTCCATGCTATATAAATAATCCAGGTTATACTTCTTATACTTCTTAATATACTTTGAAGCCACATTGATCAGTTTCATACAAAATTCTCAGAATTACTGTAATTTTACACTTGAAAATTTATATAAGGTTTGTTATTCCATGTACATCATATATAAATGTAATATTGTCAGCCACCTTATATATATTAAAATGTGCTACTAAAAAGGTACCACACTGCGAGTTGTACACATCTCTCTCTTTGTAATAGTTAGCTACATGTATAATGCTCCAGTGTCAATCTAAAGGCTATGGTCTTGAGTATGAATGCACACTAAATATTTATCAAACTGTTACTTTCATTGAGATGCAAATGACTTTTCAAAGCAGGGACTGCACATTAGACTTGCAAGCGGGAAGGAACACAATGGAATTTCAGAGGCTAAAATTCCTCACAAAACAAAGAAAATGCCATTAGTCCGCAAAAATATTCTTTATATTTTAGCAGCTATACAATCTACTTTTATTCACAAGACACGTCTATTAAGACAGGACATGTGTTTCACTTGTGTTCAGTAGTATATTAACATCCATTTAAATCCTATAAATTTAGATTTATCTTTCTTTTTAAAAGTTTCCATCACTTGAGTTTTGAAAATTGTCTAAAGATCTTAAAAGGATATTATTTAAAAACAAAAATATCAACTACTTGGCAGGAACACATTTGCTTCTTAAAACAAGCTCTATCTATAAACCAGGTTAAATAATACAAAACAGAAGAAATGTGTTCTAATCACTTTCAAAGATTAGGCCTAAGCTTAACAGAAAATCATTAAGATACATTTATCAGAGCCTAAAGAACCAATGACTTATTGGTAAATGCGTGATCAGTCATCTTCTTGCCATTATCTGAACAGAACAGATACTAAGGAATCCCCTCAACTCTGACTCAGGGTTTCTCAGCCTGTTCTTGTTCTTTGCTTGATTCTTTGTAGAATCAAGAAGAGAGTCTCCTTGATGTCATATTCTTTATTTTTTAAAACATGAACTGAAGAGGAAGACAAAAGTGAAATTGAGAAAACTTTCTCCATAGAACATGCAACTGGCTTAAATATAAAATGGAATGAATTTTCAAACATGATTTAACCATTAGAACTAATGGGGTCACACTGAGTTTAGGAAATGAGATCATCCTCTCTGTCCATGAGGCATAACAACCACTTTAAAACAGACCTCTGAGTTCCTGTCTCTAGCCATGACACCATGAATATTTCTGATTCCTTCCACTGCTTTTCTTTGAATTCATGCCCAAGCAGCTGTAAATCTCAGTGAAGCACAGTGGGAAGGTAAGCACAGTGTTTGTCTTTGCAAAAGTTCTTTGGCCTCCTGGTTTTGCTTCTCTGTTATGGAGCTATTAATTTTTTACAGACCTTCTGTTTACCACCACACCCTGTCTCATACACCAAGTACTTTGGTTGCTTCCTGAACCAGTTCATATAATTCTGTTGGGTTCAGAAATCACAGAAAAGTCTGGGCATTTATTATTAAGGGGAGCCCCAAATGATTTTTTGTTTTGCTATTTGTTAGCTAGAATCAATACATTCTATCATTATAATCTCTTCCAAACCACAGATGTGTATGCCTGGCAGGCAAAACCATCAGAGAGACTAAGATCTTCCCCTGCGGAAGAGAAATCTTATTTTTATTTTTAATTAATATAAAACGCACACAGAAACCAGAGGCTGAGAGACCCAAAGGAATCTGTTCTAAAGCCGTCAGCATTCTCTAGTATATTCTCGTTTCCATGTCTGCATTTTTCAATGCTTATTTGATATTCCTTTGAAATTCATTTGGCTTGGGCCAAAGTAACTCTTGAAAGTGAAAGATGCTCATACAAATAAAATATTTTATTCAAGGATCACTTTCTGTTTTCTCATGTGTTTTCTAACAGACTGTCATAAGTTTGAATATGCACATTTTATCTTTTTCCTTCTCCATGATTTCTTAAACCTATGAAAATAGCACATAGCTGAATCAGACTGAAGGATGTCAAGAGGTTCCTCAAACATTTCTAGCAATTTCCCCCACTAATTCTTTTTCTCCTCATTCCTTTTAACCTGGAAGTGAATTCCAATTTCTTTGCCTAATCACAACTTATTAATTTTCAAAATGCCTGGCTCAAAGCCTAGAATTAAAACTAGTTAAACTGATACTTTACATATTATAAAGTTAATACAGGGACAATGTATTTAGTGTTCAGTGTTAAACATTTATACTTATTCCTTCAACTCATGTTGAAATACTTGTCATAAATCGGCAATATTTCATAATTATTGATGCTATTAAAACATATTTAATTTAGAAAAAGTCAATGGATTTTGCTCATGCTTCTCACAGGTTTGAAAGTGTTTCCATAGGTCTAAAAATAAAAAAGCAATCATAGAAATTATAAATGCTTACTGTTTGCTTTCTAATATATTTGGTACAACTGTATTACATTCTACTGAGGGTGCACAAAATTTATAATAAAATCAATAACTAGTAAGATCTTATCAACAACTCAAGATAACAAAGTACAAATAAACATAAAACCATAGGACCTTTAAAATAAATCATTTACTTTTTCAGTAGCTAGATTCTCTCAGCTGTAACATCAGACTTTTGAGTAGAATACCTATAAATCCCACCTTAGCTCCAAACTGTTGTACCATTAACGTTTTCTCCTTTTACTCTAGCCCAGGGATTTATGTTTCCTCTGAATTCAAATTTCGGACCACTCACTCAGTTGGCAGTGTTATATTGTCATCTCTTGTGTTGTGGTCTAATATGACGTACTTCAATATGCTATGTCCACAATCATGAACAAATAGTCACTGTGGATCAACTAAGCATAATCTTTAGGCATTTAGGTATATGGAATTTCATTTAATGTGACTGATGCATGTCTAGACATTGTATAATATGTGGGCAAATGAAATAGATCAACATAGGAAACATAATGGAAATCTAAGCAATACTTGCCAGATACTACATGAGTAGTTGAGAAAATTATTATAAGGAAAATTCAGAAAAGAAAGAAATTTAATAACCTTGATTTACTTGGAAATGATCGTGCGCTAAACTCTGTTATTAAGTCCTGGAAAAGTAAAAATGAGTAAGATAAGACCCCTGCTTTCATGAAAATCACTAGTAAAACCCAAGCTAGTCTATGAAGAAGACAAAGCTGGAGGGTTTCTGAATCATTTACTCAGAATATTTAATTTCCTACTTTTTGTAGGCTCTCTGCTCAAGCAGGACAAGTTCAATGTGACATGCATCTTTATATTCCGCGGAGTGTCTTGGGCACAGTAGGCACACCCAATGAAACCTCATAAATGATTGATCCTCTTAACCACATGAATTTATACCCACAAATACCCTACAACAGCCAGATCAGCCTGAGATAATAAAAATCTGCCGACATGATTTACATACCACCTGAGTGTCACGGCTGCTGTGCTTTCTGACTTATCAGTCTCATGATTTGGCCTGGTAAATGAGTTACGGGCAGTTGAATCCCCTGTGACTCAGATTTGATTTTATGGCCATAACTCATAGCTAGGATGGAAGGAACCTGAAGGAATCTCTTCGCTACCCATCTTCAGCTGCTGTTTCCTTTGGTCTATATTTCAGTCTGCACCTGATATATATGTTTTTAATATAGTAAGGCTTTTACAGACATATAATAAGTAATTTAACTTAGCTTTGATAATCGCAAAGAGTCGGAAAGAGTCGGACACGACTGAGTGACTGAACTTGAACTTGATAATGTTACATTAAATTTCTGGAAGGAACCAGTACTTGGACATTGCAACAAAAAAATGGTCCTTTATAAACAGAAAAATGAAAGATTTTTAAGAAGGTAACATGACTAGGAAGCCGCATAGCAAGTTTGACAAGAAATGTGGCATTTCCTGCCAGTCAAAGCCTTCCCCTGGGAGAGAAGCTGAAGGTACTCTGAATTCTGTACAGGATCGATGCAAATAGGCTTTCCTACCTACACACAATTTCATACCGCCCATCTGACTGACTGCTAATTCTCAAAAGAGCAAGTAAACTATACATGCTATCTATAACTTCTTTAATGCCACTGAAGTTAAAAAGCTTGTGAATATCCAGTACAACTGCTTTACAGTGTCACTTTACTGAAAACACTTATTCAATTATTCAAGAAAATTGAGGCTCTGTTGTATGCATTAAAGTGGTAGTTTAAAAGCCTTAACAAGCATCAGAATCCCATAGAAGCTTACTAAAACAAAGATCGCACAGCCGTAACCCAAGAGTTTCTGCCACAGTAGGTCTGGGGTGAGGTCCAAGAATTTGCATTTCTTACAAATTTCTTACAAATTCCCAGTTCACACTGATGCTGGTGGACCATGGGATAAGCCTCTAGAACCAGTGTACCAAGGATCAGTTAAATATGTTTTATATGCATGCACACAGAGAGAGAGAAAAAAAAAAAAAAAACTTTCCCAGTTATTGCTCAGTGATTTTTCTAATTTCAAATACATGTACTTCCTATAACTCATATTTCTTTCAGATCACTTGGGGAACAGGAATTAGCTTCTCAGTAACTTTGATTTTGTTCCATCGACTCATCAAGGCTAAGTCTCAGATATGAAATTCAACAACAGGTAGTATAAGTTTTCACCTAAAATAATATGCAAGAAAACTTTAACCGTGAAGTCCCAAGGGAGTGGAGGCTAGAATCATTTGAGGGTAGCCATAAAATCCAGAGTGGATAGCCCCTACTAAATTCTTGCCTGCAGAATTAAAAAGTACTTCTTTAATTCTAAGGCAGAGAGAATCTGTGTGCTGACCTACTTCTCAAGAAAGCATGATTGATTAAGTTTGCATAATGCTCTGAGGAGGATAAGTGCTTTATTATTTGACCTAAGATTTCAAAAAAAAAAAAACAGTGTGTACCCGTGGCTGATTCATGTTGATGTACGGCAAAAACTACCACAATATTATAAAGCAATTATCCTCTGATTAAAATAAATATAAATTGATTTTTAAAAAGGTCTACATTATAAGTTCCTATTTAAAGACTATCATCTGTTTTAGATGATCACAATATTATGCAAGTTATATAAAAAATGAGAACAGAACAATAGATAACTGAAATAAGTAAGTTCTAGGATCTAATTACCTCATATTTTTGCTATTCAAAGGATGATTGTGATTATTACCTAATATGATAATATAACGGAGAAGTCAATGGCATCCCACTCCAGTACTCTTGCCTGGAAACTCCCATGGATGGAGGAGCCTGGTAGGCTGCAGTCCGTGGGGTCGCTGAGTCAGACACGACTGAGCGACTTCACTTTGACGTTTCACTTTCATGCATTGGAGAAGGAAATGGCAACCCACTCCAGTGTTTGTGCCTGGAGAATCCCAGGGATGGAGGAGCCCAGTGGGCTGCCATCTGTGGGGTCGCACAAAGTCGGACACAACTGAAGCGACTTAGCAGCATGATAATATAATGTATAGCTCAGATTGTTTGAAGGCAGCAAAAAAGACTTATGTATTAAATGACCTTAAGGTGTATCTAAATAACATGTGTATAAAAGAGTTTTAATTCAGCAAAAAATCTTTGGTTACTTTTCTTGAAGAAAAAGCTTCAGGAATATTTCTAATGCTGTCTATTTACTTTTCAAGGACTGCTAAAAAGTCTTAGAAAGTTGAAGGAATACAATGAATCAGATAAGCAACTGAGTTCAAAGTATTTAATTGAACACACAGACAAGAAAGTTTTGATGATTTTGTGCCTCCAGAATTTGCACCCATGGTTCTGTCCTCCACTCCATGTTATATACATGAAAGATTTTACAGAAGAGCAGAAAGTGCCTACTCCTGAGCCACAGAGTTCAAACCTCTGTCCTACTGATGAGTTGTGTCAATTCCTCCAGGTGAATGTGACATTCTCAGATCCAAATGAAGGTTTTGAAACATCACTTCAATCTTCAATCAGACAATTATTTCTTACAAAACCAATTAATCTCTTCTTTCCTATGTTTTTCCTCCTCTACATATAAATTCACACTTGTACTTTCATGCTTTAATATCCTCAATTTCCTCATCAGGCAAGTGGCATTTTAACTAGCTACCAGATGAGACTATTAGGATTATGTGAAATAATAAATGTGAAGCTATAAGACATGGAACAATGTAGGTACTAAATGTGGTAATCCTTTTAAGGAAAAAAAAGGCTAACTGGTTGTACCTCAGTGAGAACTGATATAAGTCTGTGATCCCAATATAAGTCTGTGACAATTCATCTGTGCTCAATTTCATTGTTTGGGTAACCATTTTGAACAAGAGAGATGTGGTCAAATTCCAGTGAATATGGGAACATCCCAGTTGAGATTAAAAAATACTTACCATCTTTGTATTCCTATCAACAAAAACCTTAAGACTATCTTTCAGGGGCTCACTTATTTGGATTTCTCTTTTTGTCCCCAGAAACAAAAATGCTCAGCTGAAATCTTCTTACAAGTAACACATGAAGAGAAATGCTGAAAAGCAACCTTCTTGCAAGAAACCACATAATATGAAGGGAAAAAACTACAGAACTTGTGTTTATGGTGTCTGTCTCCAGACTGCTGTTATTTAGTCGCTGAGTCATATCTGACCCCATGGACGATAGCCCGCCAGCCTCCTCTGCCCACAGGATTTCCCAGGCAAGCATACTGGAGTGGGTTGCCATTTCCTTCTCCAGGGATCTTCCCAATCCAGGGATTGAACCTGTGTTCTTGCACTGGCAGGCAGTTTCTTTTCTCACTGAGCCACCAGGGAAGACCTCATGTTTCCAGATTATATTGCAGCTATTTACTGGGGCTGCTATAAAGAGTGAATTTACTCAAAGAGAATGATGAGAGCATCATACAAAATGACCTCCTGGGTGAAGGGCTGACCCTATATATTAAACTCTAATATTCCTGTCCACAGTCTACTACAGTAGCTAAATATTATTCATTACTGGTTTGTGCTTGGGCTTCTAAGTCATAAATAAGTAATAATAAACCAGTGAAAGGAACAGATAACTTTTTTCCTCTTATCATATAAAATGCCATTTTGCTTTGGAGTGTGCAGATCATACAGACATTACCTAACCTCTACTATAGTCATTTGCTTTTTGAAAATAGTCAACAATTTGATATAGCACAAATATAATTATTAATCTAGGTACTAGGTTTTAAGTATCCCCCTCATCTTCAAATATAGAAGTCATTTTCACTTCTAATGGGCACAGTTACTGAACAGATCTTAGGTATCCATGTTCCAGATGAACCTGATGCCCTAGTAACCTAGGCAGAATGTCAAATTTGCTGCCACAAATTCAGACTGCATTTATTTACTTACAAGAGTCTTCTCTTTAATCCGAAACATCAAGTCTCATGTCCAAGTATCAGGTAATAAGTGACTGGTTGTAAGTTATTACAGGAATCAAGCTGTTCTGTTTCCCATTCAGAAATCATCAATTTTCTAAAAAGGTTTCTTAAAAGGGCATACTTCAGAACACAGAACAGACAGTAATCCGAGAACCAGACAAACTTAAATTCCTTCCAATGTGAACATTCTAAGTCCAGGAATAAGTGTCAAATTTCCCCTTCCTTTGAACTTCCAAAGTATTACATCTCTACTTGCCCATCTGTGTGTGTCCATGTATATGTAAAGAGTGATTGATAATCTCTCTTAACTCTTCCAAACACAGATGCGGTAATCTACCTATAGCTCCAACGCTATGGCTCATCAATTAGCAGTTCTGCATAGCACACTGCTGCTGAACCAGTTAATAGCCAGGTTAAGTCCTGCAAAACTCAACTCAAGACTAGTATTTTGCATTTCACTTCTCTTCCTCAAATCAAGGAAGGACTAGAAGAAACTACAAAATAGGCCAAAGAAAGAAAAGAAAAGAAAAAAAAGATGATCCTACTTTACAGGGTTCAAGTTTATTCTTATAATCCTTTCCTCTCTAAATGCCTCTTTCAGCTTAGTTTATAAAACATGCCATGTTACAGTGGTGGCCAACAGCTTAAAAATAAATGAACTGACTGCTCATCTCTTTGTCATAAATAAGACTCTTCTCACTTAAGCCCTAAGCATAAGGTATGAATTTACTGTCATTCTGCCCCTTTAGCAGATTACTCATGTACTAAACAGGGAAACTTCCTAGACAGAGTAATTGACAGAAGCTCTTTATATACCCATCAGGAAGCAATTTTAAACATGTCTTATGTGTGAAATTCTTTTTCTAAGGAGTAAGAAAAAACACCCATCCCTCAACCTATATTATAGAGGTCAGATGATCATTATTTCTCAGTCTAGTGGCAAATCTCTACAAGTGCAACAGGTACACTGATGACAAATATTTCTATGTCACTTAAACTCTGAGACTCTTACTAACAGGTCCTGAGTATTTAACATGATTCCGATTTTATTAAATGGAAAAAAATGGCCACACAGTTTTTTTCCCAGATGGTGACAACCAATAGGTGGATCAGTATCAATCCTTTTAAAAAAGTAAATAGAACAGAATAGAGTAGAAGATAATAGAATAGAAAAGGAAAACGGGAAAAATATCAGAGTGTATCACATATAACAAAGGTATTATTTCTCAAAATTTTAAAGTTGTGTATATATGTGTGTGTGTGATTAGTTGCTCAGTCATGTCCAACTCTTTGTGACCCATGGATTGTAGCCTGCCAGGCTCCTCTCCACGGGGATTCTCCAGGCAAGAATCCTGGAATGGGTTGCCATGCCCTCGTCCAGGGGATCTTCCCAACCTAGGGATTGAACCCAGGTGGCGGATTTTTTACCAATATGTGTGTGTATACTGAGTTTCAATTATAAAAATATTTCTTAACGAAGGTCACAGTAAAAAAATTTCAGAAAGCATAGATTTAATAAATCCTGCAGTATTGAAGTATCCAAATGTGGTAAAAAATATTGTATAATATTTTAAAGTGTGTGCTCTGTGCCAGATGACATTCATAGTGGTGTACGTGCATTTTTAGTATTAGTCCTTGCATTACCCCTGCAAGGTGGACATTTTTATCTTCCACATTGTATAAACTGAGCTATTGGGACATTTATTTGACACTCTCGTAATAACATTTTGATTGAATTAGCATTAAATAATGCATTTTTTCATAAGTGAATAAATGGTTGTGACTCTTCATCTATCAGAACACACTGATGGTACCATTAAAGACACCTTTTTCACCCTACATTATTTTTAGTTTTTTAGCAAATACATGAAAGTATTTTCTTATATATGCCACAGGCGGGGGTGGGGGGCGGTGCTGGGGATAGGGAAGCAGCTTTTCCAGAATAACAGTTTAACCACAGGAATATTTGGAGCCAACAGATACCATTTGACTAAATTTGCCTGCAAACAGTGTACACAGAGTGCTCTGCATCATTATTCTTTCTCTTTGATGCCCCTGTGCCTGCATGGATCTCCTCAGTCAGGTTCAAAGAATTCTAAGCTTGCAAACTACAACAGATTGTTTAGCATGACCACTGCAAGAGGAGTATCCAAGTTAGCTGAACAAACCTAGGAACACATGTTAAGAAGGGGACCCAGGCAAGCATGCTATTCTTATTTTTCCTCATGTGAAATTGTCAGTTGCTCAGTGTGACTGACTCTTGCGACCCTATGGACTGTAGTTCACCAGGCTCCTCTGTCCATGGGATTCTCCAGGCAAGAATATGGGAGTGGGTAGCCATTGCCTTCTCCAGGGGATCTTCCCAACACAGGGATTGAACCCTGGTCCTCTTCAATCCTCCGTGACTCTTCAGTTCTGAATAGACACACCTAATTCATCTCACCAGCCAGCACATAGCAGACAATAATAATGAAGCAGAGATTAAGAGAAATTGCAACATGTGGTTTCAAGGAGGAGGAAGCGGATACACAGAATCCTATGGGGAAGAGCACAAAGGTGACTAAAGCTGCCTGACCCCTCCCACAGACACCCATGCTCTCCCTTAAGCCACAGATTCCCGCTCTTCTGCTTTCCTTGCTCAGATTATAGGCTTTGGAATCTTGAAACTAAACAGTGACCCTGTAAAATTTCTATCACTATGTTCTTCAACAATGAAAACAACAACAACAAAAATCACAAAACTCAATAGATTATTCAGTAGGTATATTCTAACTCAATATATGCCTTGTATTATTTATTCAATGTATCTTCCTCTTATTGTCATGAATCATATTTATGTTTACATCACTGTTGCCTACAGTATTCTCCAAACTGGCTTTTAAATCTGGTGGTCAATGTTATGCACCAACTTAACTGGGCCATGGAGCTCCCAGGTTAAACACTATTTCTGGGAGTGAATGTAAAGGGCTATCTTGATGAGGTTAGCCTCTGAATTGGAGAACTTAGTAAAGACTGCCCTCTCCAATGTGGACGGGCATTATTCAATCTGTCTCTTATTTGATCCCAAACTAACATGTGGATATCAAGTGTTACTTGTTGGTCTCCTGGCTGGTCCATAAGCAGTACTTTTGTGCCTATAGTCCCACATACATATCTTCATGTGGGCCCTATGATATTTATTTCATGAAGAGCCTTCAGAGTGCCTTCTATACAATCTCTTCCAAGATCTTTACCCATCTGCACCTTTCAAAATCCAAAATTGACTCTACGAAATTTAAGACAACCATGTTCTCAAAACTTTGTTTTCTATGGCAGAAACCAACACAATATAGTAAAGCAATTATCCTCTAATTAAAAATAAGTTTTAAAACAAAAAACCTTATGTATTATAAAAGAGAGTCAACAATATATCTGCAATTGTTACTAAAGTAATCGACATAAGAGGATATACACACTTTTTTTGGACCAGAGCCTAAACACAAGTTTGTGAAGAGCACTCTGCATCCTCATGAAAGTACTTTAATTTTCTCTGATATATATCGACAGCACAAGAGATGTAAAATTACACAAGGATTTGCAAGCTCATATTTTGCAATACTGTTTGTATGTCTCTTTATATGGGGGCTTTTTTGATCATGCATGTGTGCATGTTAAGTCACTTCAGTTGTGTCCAACTCTTTGTGACCCTGGTGGTCCAGGGGCTAAGACTCTGTGCTCCTGATGCAGGGGGCCCAGGTTTCCTACACGCTGCAGCTAGGACTTGCTGCGGTCGTATAGTGTTCAGCCATTGAGTTGGAAAAGACACTTGGCATATTTGACTAGCAACAAGACCAGCATAGCTGGTACAAAGTGTGCAGAGAGTGCATGGGGTTGGAGGGAGGTTGAGTGTCAAGGTAAAGGGTCTGAATTGTCTTCAAAATGCACTGGGAAGTTACTGGAGGTGGACACAATCTTAATTTAGCTTCTAAAATCATCATCCTGTGTGCTATGTGAAGAAAACTGCAGAGAAGTGTATCACGTTCCTCAAATGCACATCAGCAGATATTGTCAGCTGCACACCTGTCTCTGAGCTCATTGATCCTCATTTCACCCACCCACCATGGTTTCCAAATTAATGTGAACATGACCTGAGATTACATTTTCTCATGCCTCTCACCCTCCATTATAGGGCCTCACTGAGGTGTGAGATGCATGAGATCTTACTAGTGAGTGTCCACGCAAGTACAATCTGGAATTATAAGGGAAATAAGTCTAGAAGAGAGAATGTGGACAGATTTTTTTTCTCTCTTCCTCAGAATTGTCTTGAGTTAGAGTAGCTCTTGTGGTCTGTTAAACTTTGTCTTGAAAGAGTGAGCAATGCATTATTCTTGGTGCCAATCCATGGGCAGCATTGTAGTGTACTCTGCTATTGGCTCAATTCTCTATCTCACCTATCATTTCCATTATTCTGTATCCTTTGGGAGTGCACTTCCTAATCTTGAGTTAGAGTAGCTCTTGTGGTCTGTTAAACTTTGTCTTGAAAGAGTGAGCAATGCGTTATTCTTGGTGCCAATCCATGGGCAGCATTGTAGTGTACTCTGCTATTGGCTCAATTCTCTATCTCACCTATCATTTCCATTATTCTGTATCCTTTGGGAGTGCACTTCCTAACACAAGAGAAACAGAAATTCTTTCCCTTCCTCTACTTTCTGGGGAAAGCAGGCTAAGATATGAAGAAGAGGACAAGTATGAAGGCCAGTTGACAATATATTAGAGTCATCCAGGTAGGAGATGCTGGTGGACTTGGAATCCAGTGTTTGCTACTATCTGGTAATCAAGAATGTGATTTATTTATATTTTTTTGATTTCTTCTTTATTCACCATATTAACTACCTGATATTTTATCCTTGCAAGAAAGAAACACTGTTGAAGATGGCTTTATTTTGATCGTTACCCTCCTCCAGCAACTTTTTTCATTTTTAAAACTATATCGTTCTAGTACTCAAAAGCCTTTGTGTTTCAGTTTATTACCATATTACATTTTAATTCTTTTGTTTATATTTCATGCTCTTCCATTAGTTGCCTCATTAAAACTATCCAAATTTATGTTATACTTCTTAAAATATAGTAATCTCCTTACTGCTCAAAAGTATGTTCTTATTCCTAGGATTTTCTATATGTTGCCTTCTCCATAGCCAAATAATATCAAATATTTGTCTTTTGTGTCTCCTGCTTTGGCAGACCAGTTCTTTACCACTAGTGCCACCTGGAAAGAGGTGCTCTTAACAACTTTATATATTTAGACTTCATTCTTTCTACCAAACAGCTTACCGTACCTAAGTATATGTTGCTGTCATGTCCGACTCTGTGAGACCCCATAGACAACAGCCCACCAGGCTCCCCCGTCCCTGGGATTCTCCAGGCAAGAACACTGGAGTGGGTTGCCATTTCCTTCTCCAATGCATGAAAGTGAAAAGTGAAAGGGAAGTCGCTCAGTTGTGTCCCACTCTTCACAATCCCATGGACTGCAGCCTACCAGGCTCCTCCATCCATGGGATTTTCCAGGCAAGAGTACTGGAGTGGGGTGCCATTGCCTTCTCTGACCTAAGTATATATGTATATACAATTTGAACAATGGTTGTTTTGTTTACTATGTCTAATCTGATAAATTATTAAGAATATTTTCACTTTCATATTGACCTATTAAAATATCTTCAGTTTGAACACTGGCACATTCTATAGTTTTTATAGATAATTAAAAGATCACATTGTGTGGAACTAGTTGCTAGTACATTCAAGCTAGGATCTACTATGAAACAATGGGTACAATTCTGATAAGTATTCACATTTTTTCCTTTAAGTGAATCATCAATCTGCGCCTAAATTGCTCTAATCAGTAGGTCTTAATATAGCATTAGCCAACCCTATTGAGGATAAGGAATTGACTAAAGAACTAGCTAGTAAGAAATCTTCACCTGAAACATTGACAGAACACTGACATAAATTGCAGTAATATCCAATCCATAGGGTAATGAAGGCAATGGCACCCCACTCCAGTACTCTTGCCTGGGAAAATCCCATGGACGGAGGAGCCTGGTAGGCTGCAGTCCATGGGGTTGTGAAGAGTCAGACACAACTGAGCGACTTCATTTTGACTTTTCACTTTCATGCATTGGAGAAGGAAATGGCAACCCACTCCAGTATTCTTGCCTAGAGAATCTCAGGGACGGGGGAACCTGGTGGGCTGCTGTCTATGGGGTCACACAGAGTCAGACACGACTGAAGCGACTTAGCAGCAGCAGCAGCAGCAGCAGGGTAATGAAAATAAAAACAAAAATAAATGGGATCTAATTAAAAGTTCTCGCACAGCAAAGAAAACCATAAAGAAAATTAAAAGAGAGCCCACAGCATGATAGAAAATATTTGCAAAGGAAGTAACTGACAAGGGATTACTTTACAAAATACACAAATGGCTCATATAGCTCAGTATAAAAAAAAAATCAAAAAATGGATAGAAGATCTGAATAGTCATTTCTCTGTAGACATATAGATGGCCAAAGAATACATGAAAACATGCTCAACTTTGCTAATTATTAGAGAAATGCAAATCAAACTACAATGAGATATCACCTCACACATCATCACACATTCATTAGGATGAATGGCCATCATCCTAAAGTCTACAAACAATAAATGCTAAAGAGGGTATGGAGAAAAGGGAACCCTTTACAGCGTTGGTGGAATGTAAATTGGTGCAGCCACTGTGAAGAACAGAACGGAGGTTCCTTAAAACACTAAAAATAGAGCTACCGTATGATCCAGAAATCCCAGTCCTTGCAATATATCCTGAGAAAACCTGCAATTCAAAAAGATGCATGCACCCCAATGTTCAGTGCAGCACTATTTACAATAGCCAAGAAATGAAAGGAACCTAAGTGTCTATCAACAGAGAACTGGCATATATATATATATATATATATACAATAGAGTATTAGTCACAAAAAAGTAAGAACTGACGTTATTTGCAGCAATGTGAATGAACCTAGAGATTATCTCACCAA
Source organism: Cephalophus harveyi (assembly GCA_006410635.1). Taxonomy (NCBI): domain Eukaryota; kingdom Metazoa; phylum Chordata; class Mammalia; order Artiodactyla; family Bovidae; genus Cephalophus; species Cephalophus harveyi. The sequence goes on from SJYT01069763.1 coordinate 155,178, forward strand.
GTGAAATAAGTCACAGAGAGACAAATATCACATGATATCACTTCTATGTGGAATCTAAAAATGATGATGCAAATGAACTTATTTACACAACAGAAATACATTCACAGACTTCAGAAACAAATTAATGGTTACCCAAGGAAAAAGGTGGGAAGGAGCGATAAATTAGGAGTTTGAGATTAACATTCACACATTATTACATATAAAATAATCAACAAGGACCTACTTTTAGCACAAGAACTCTACTCAATATTCTGTAATATCGTATATGGGGAAAAAATCTGAAAAGAATGGGTGCATGTATATGTACTACTGAGTCACCTTGCTATTCACCTGAAACTAACAAAACACTGTAAATCAACTATACTCCAATATAAAATAAAAATTAAATTTTAAAATATCCAGAAAACTTAAGAAATCTTCACACAATTAGAATACTCTTAAAGAGTAATTTATAAAGCTCTAAAGCAAACTTAAAAACACAGAAAACAAAACAAAATATTCAGAGGCATAGCTTGGTCCTATTTTTGTTCAAATAATTTAAGACAAAGTAAGTTTGGACATATAAAACTTTGGATTTGATTGTAAATTTTCTTTTTTGTCTCAATAGGCTTTAAACATAGACACCAATGTTGAAATGGGGAAATGACTGAAAGCAAAAAGGATATCAAAGAAGTGTCGACAAATTTATCACTTTACAGTCATTGAGGAATTTTGTAACTGTTACTGCACAAAGAAGAGCTGGACTTTATTTTTTCCTGTACAAACATATTATCTTTGTGTGAGTGCCAATGTGTTCTTTCTAAAGTTCATACACAGCCAAGTGTCACATCTTTCATTTTCAAGAAAAGGTAAGCCTTTTGGTTACCTATATAAAACCTAAATTAGCAGGATTCCCTCCCAGATGACTCATTGGTAAAGAATTTGCCTGCATTACAAGAGACCCGGGTTAGATCCCTGGGTCGGGAACATCAACTGGAGAAGGAAATGGCACCTCACTCTACTTTCACTTCTATAATCTGCATGTACAAGACAAAACAAACCTCATCCCCCAACTACATTTTTCCTCAAATAACTCTAAAGAACCTCACAGGTCCATATAGTCAAAGCTGTGGTTTTACCAGTAGTCATGTATGGAAGTGAGAGCTGGACAATAAAAAAGGCTGTGTGTCAAAGAATTGATGCCTTCGAACTGTGGTGCTGGAGAAGATTATTGAGAGTTTCTTGGACAGCAAGGAGATCAAATCAGTCAATCCTAAAGGAAATCAACCCTGAATATTCATTGATGCTGATGCTGAACCTGAAGCTCCAATACTTGGGCCACCTGATGTGAAGAGCTGACTCCTTAGGAACAGACCCTGATGCTGGGAAAGACTGAAGGCAGGAGGAAAGGGGGATGACAGAGGATGAGATGGTTGGATGGCATCACCGAATCAATGGACACAAGTGTGAGCAAACTCTGGGAGATGGTGAAGGACAGGGAAGCCTGGTGTGCTGCAGTTCATGGGCTCGCAAAGAATTGGACACAACTGAGCTACTGAACAACAAACTCCATTTATACTTCCTGTCCTAAAGCAGCCATAGGCATCTCTCATGTTTACTGAGAGTCAGTGAAACCTTTTTTAACCCTGAGTCTTCTTCCTCTTTTTCATTCTCCAAGTTACCGCCCCAGTTATCTTTAACTGGAAAACTGATTTTTACATTTTTATTTTAAATTCTTCAATCATTCTACAATGGCCTTGGTCAAATGCAAAATTCATGTGCTGTTTCAGACTTTCTATTACCTTGCCCCACTCTACCGTTTCAATTTCATTTGGAGTCTCTCTTTTGTTCTCTGTGCTCCGAATATACTTAACTCTTATTATGTTTTACCCCTAAGATTCCTTAATATTATTCCTTAATTCTTCCCAGCTTCAAAAAGTTTCCCATCTCCTTTGCCTGGTTAGTTTGTCCTCTTATTTACACTAATGGCTTAATCTACATTTTGTTCCAAAAAAGTCATATTTGTCTCTCACAACCCAGTTAGGTCCTCCCCCAGAGGGCACGCACCATGGCACCATACACTCTCATCATACCACTGATCAGGTTCATTTGCATTTTTTTCTCCATACTACTTTGTCTTCTTAGTCAAACTGTAAACTCATTGGGGTCATATAATATGCCTGTCTTCATAGATTTTGTTCATGATTCTCAGTTCATGCTGCTGCTGTTGCTGCTGCTGCTAAGTCGCTTCAGTCATGTCTGACTGTGTGACCCCATAGACGGCAGCCCACCAGGCTCCCCCATCTCTAGGATTCTCCAGGCAAGAACACTGGAGTGGGTTGCCATTTCCTTCTCCAATGCATGAAACTGAAAAGTGAAAGTGAAGTCACTCAGTCGTGTCCGACTCTTAGCGACATCATGAACTGCAGCCCACCAGGCTCCTCCATCCGTGGGATTTTCCAGGCAAGAGTACTGGAGTGGGTTGCCATCGCCTTCTCCATTCTCAGTTCGTATCAATAAGCATTTTTTGATAAAACTGTGTGAAGTGGTAAAAACTTCATATGCCTTAAATAAAACACATTTATATGCCATAAACATTAATGAAAGATCTTTGAGCTTTAAGGGATCCAAGAAGTAATCTGATTCATCATTCTCGCTTTTAAAATGTGAAAGACTTGATGCAAAAAGTCTGTAATTTACCTGAGGTCATAGAATTAATTTGCTTTCTTGCCAGTTTACATTTCTAAGTAGTACATTGCTCTCTCTTTGCTTCTTTTATTTTTTTTATGTTAATCATGTTGATGTGCTTTTTTTCTTAAGACTCTGAAAACTTGAAGTTGCTATTCATTTGGTATTTGGATATACACATAATCTGAATTTAAAATACTGGTCTGAAGAAACAAACATATGTCTTTAAAATGTCTTACATATGCCAAACTTCCCTTCTAATATCCACATAATTGTTATTTTTATCACCTGTCCGAAACATCATGATAAGAGTTTTGATTGTGTACAAAAATAAATGCAGAAATAAAACCTGTGTATTTTCCATCCCCAATAATTATCTTTTTGAAAAAAATTCATTCATTCTTTCAACAAATACTTACTGATTACCTACGAGGTTTTAGGCACTGTTCAAAGTATGCTGCACAGGGCAATGAAGGAAAGAAAAAAGGCCCTGGCGTTATAGAGCTTGGTTCTATTGAGGAGATAGAAAAATAAACCAATAAATAAGTAAATGAAATGATACACTGGATACTTTGTTGTTGTTCAGTCACTAAATTTTGTCTGACTCTTTGCAACTGCATGAACTTCAGCAAGCCAGGCTTCCCTATCCTTCAGTATCTCCCAGAGTTTACTCAAGCTCATGTCCATTGAGTTGGTGATGCTATCTAACCATCTCATCCTCTGCTGCCCCCTTCTCCATTTCCCCTCAATTTTTCCCAGCATCAGGGTCTTTTCCAATGATTGGGCTCTTTGCATTATGTGGCCTAAGTATTGGAGCTTCAGCATCAGTCCTTCCAATGAATATTCAGGGTTGATTTCATTTAGGATTGACTGGTTTGATATCCTTTCAGTCCAAGGGACTCATAAGAGTTTTTTCTAGCATCACAATTTGAAAGTTCTAGAGCCAAACTATAATAACTTCTAGTACAGAATTCGATAGAGTGCAAAGTATCCCTGCAATCAAGCCAGGATGGTTCCATTTTTGGTATATGCAGCAGACACATCTTTTTATTAAACATTTTCAAGTAACACTCCCCTGATCTTATTCTCTGGCATGGACAGCTTCCCTCTATACTAATTTGTAGAGGGACAGCTTCCCTCTACACTAATTCCATGTGACTAATTCCAGGTCACATGGAATATTAGTATGGATCAAAATCTAGGCAAAATTTAACTAAGGAAAAAATGTGTAACAATATATACATATATACGTGTATATATTTTTCCTCACCATAGCAATGTATTGCTATTGTTTAGTCACTTAATCGTGTTCAACTCTTTGTGACCTCATGGACTGTAGCCCAGCAGGCTCCTCCATCCATGGGATTTTCCATGCAAGAATAGTGGAGTGGGTTGCCATTTCCTTCTCTAGGGATCTTCCTGACCCAGGGACTGAACTTGAGTCTCCTGCATTGCAGGTGGATTCCTTACCACTGAACCACCTGGGAATTCCAGCAATGCATCATTTAAGCCTGTTTTGATATTTTGATACTTGGTATATTAAATGTGGTTTTCAATTTATTGTGAACATTTAAGGAAGCTAAGTTTTTAAAAAAGAAAAAAAAATGTTACAGAAAAACAGTTCTCTTCTTTCTTATATACCTATATATGTGTGTGTGTGTGTGTGTGTGTGTGTGTATCTGAATACCCAAATCAGTGCATGAACATAAGGATATACATATGCATAGGTACACATAACAGCTAAAAACTACTGATCAAGCCTGCTGTGTAAGCTGTAAGTGCAGTAATCAAAAAAGGAAATGTTGAGATGTTCCTCCCAGACCAAATCAGGGAAACAGAATTTTTTAAAATTCCTAAATACAACTATTCACTATAGGGCCTAGGACAAGGACAATGAATAAATTAAAGAAACTTCTCAAAATTAAGAACAAGGAACAGTAGAAAAGCCATTTAACTCATCAATACTTTCTTTTGCAAAATTTAAAATCCTACTCAAACATGATTCAATGAAAAACATGCTTTAAGTTTTAATTTCAATCTTTCTTACTTTTATTTGAAAAAATGCTGAAGTTTTAACCTGTAGAAGCATTAATTTAAAATCAAACCTACTTTCTAATTCCCAGGATGCTTTGGTAACACTTGTTAACTTGATTACACATGTAATGAAACGGGATTAACAAGATTATATTTGTATTCTTAAATATGAGATGTTCTTAACAGAAACTGTATATAACAACTGAGGTTGCTTAAGCATCACACACATTTTCTATGATTAAAAACTTGTATCAAACATTTTCAGATATATTGTTATTTAAAACATTTTTGTGATTAAAGTTATGAAAGGTTTAGCTTGTTTGGCTTTGAATGGTATTGGATTTACTAAGATTCATACTGTATTATTCTACAATTTTCCATTAGTTTAGAACCCAGATTGGAAAGCAAAACATCAATAGGGCCATAAAAATGGAAAATTATTTGTCTTTTTAATGACTGAATATTATGTAGTTAATTAAATTTTTAAAATAACCTACTTTATGCATTTGATATAGACTTTTATTTGTATATGCGGTGATGTTCATTTTATTTTTCCATGTTTATATATGTGCATGAAATAGATGTGAACATCCATATTACATTTACTTGAACATCTAAAAATATTTGCATGACTTCTACTATAAATCTATCTCACTTTTTCTGAACCTTAATTATCAAGAGTGCTAGGTTTAGATTCACGTGGTGGTTTAGTTGCTCAGTCGTGTCTGACCCCATGGATTGTAGCCTGCCAGGCATCTCTGTCCATGGGATTCTCCAGGCAAGAATACTGGAGTAATCTGCCATTTCCTTCTCCAGGGGATCTTCCTGACCCAGGGATTGAACCTGGGTCTCCTTCATCACAGGCAGATTCTTTACCAGCTGAGCCACCAGGGAAGCCCAGTTAGATTCATAATTTGGTTCAAATTGTATGTTCAATAATTATTTGCTACGTGTCCTTCATGAATGACTTTATCCTGTATATCTCTTTTTAAATCTATAAAAAAGAGACAATAATTGAATGGTGTTTCAATATTAAAATTTATATACTGAAAGTGACATAAAATCTTAATGTTTCAACAGAAACAATTCAATTAGCACACTAATTTGCACTCTTCTTTCATTGTGGTTATCACACTGTGGTCTGATCATGATTTAACGGTATTTAGAAAAAAACTGCTTTCTAGAGAAACATGGTGATGTGAAACATTTTTCATAAGAACTAGAGTAAAATAAAATTTTATAGATGGTCTGCCAAATGCCCTAGATCGTTTGGCAAAGTTGTGTAGTCTTGAGTGATACAGTTCATTTTGGCAGCTAGAACCAGAGCTCAAAAGGGAGATGTAAATAAAATACCATATTTTATACTTTTTTAGAAAATGAACCTTTCTATTAATAATTTGACCATGACAATCCATCACGCCTCACCTCATCTAAAGCTTCTGCCACACATCATAGTTTTAGCGTTAGGAGTAATGATTGCGTGCAGCTGTAAAATACAATGACTCAAAATGAAAGGTCCATTAGTCACATAACAGGAGCAGCACCAAAGAACTGCACGGTGAAATCTGGGATTTCCCTTTGTCTACTTTTTGGTACTCAATCTGTTTTAGCTTGAGGTCGGCATGCAGACAGATGCTCAGAATTGATTTTCTTTTTTCTTTTTTTGCATCCTAATGACTTCCCTTCCCCTCTTTGCATTAAATTGATTGAGGTGGACAATGACTGTGCTGATATTCTAAACAGATTGTGACTCCCCCATGGAATACCTGAATCAAGGAGAAATACAGTCTGGACCAATATTTTTTTCACATTGGCTATTTTATCTGTGAGTACCACATGAATTCTGACCGGTGTGTGAGTAGTGCCGAAATTAACTTATTTTCCCTTTACACTGTTTCCCATAGTCTGAAGAAAGAACACTGACTTGGGAATCATAAAATATAAATACATCATACCTAGTTGGTTGCATGTTTTCTAAATTACTTTTCAGTCACCAAAGAGTAATTTCTCATATCTATCCTGCCTCTCATAATGAAAACCAGAGGTTTGGGTTTCTTGACAAGAAAGGTTTGGCTTTCTTCTTGACAAGGTTGTTGTAGTTCGGATGAGAGCTACATGATACACCAACCAGTAGCTAGATGACAGAGGTTCTGAGATCCCTGTTAAAGGTACCAAATTATTTTTTATTTTAATCTTGAACCCCAGTGTGATATTCTATCACATGATGGGTACTGTCTTGCGAATGAAAATGTAGGCTGCAGTTGACTATATTCTGCCATTTTACCAGGAATGCAGTAGGCAATGGATACATATTTGTGAAGTTCTTACCTCGAAGGTTCTTACCAATATCATCAGATACTCCTTTTCAACTCTCTTGAACTCCTCATTCATTTCTCCCCTACCATCTCCTAGTCTTTCCTTTCACTGACATTTTTTTCTAGGCTATCATATTTTCATCCTCTAATTGAAGCGATTCCCTTCCTGTTCTGTTACTCCCTACAAAGAAAGTGCAAAATCCAAAATGGTTAATACCCTAAATAAGGGGAAGGAGCAATTTAAAACAGTGATCCAGTCGTGAAGTAAGTTAATAAATATATCTTTTCTAAAAACACCTATTACAAGGAATATCTTTATATACTACATTTCTCTAAATTCATTTTGAGATCAAAATACTGAAATAACTGAAATACAGTTACCAAATCAAGCACAATGAATAGATGTGGAATACCAATGAGGGTTTCATGCTTTTAAAAAATGAAAGATACCATTGTGCTCTTTACATTTTCCTGTTTACCTAGAAGGAGATTTGCTATTTCTATTTTATACTGATGACAGAAAAGCATCTCAACATTTTAAGGTATTCCAATATCAACAGGGTTTAGTCATTCATATGACTGAGATTTTCTTTTCCCTTAGGATACAGCCAGTATTTTTCATTTCCATTAACAATGCTAGCCCTTCTTACCTGACTACTGCAATAATTTGATAACCCCAATGCTGGGAAAGACTGAAGGCAAGAGGAAAAGGGGACAACAGAGGACAAGATGGTTGGATGGCATCACCAACTCAATGGACACAAGTTTGAGCAAGCTCTGGGAGATGAAGGACAGGGAAGCCTGGTATGCTGCAGTCCATGGGTTGCAAAGAGTGAGACATGACTGAGTGACTGAACAGCTGCAATAACTTACTAACCTGATTCACTATTCGGTTCTTAAAATAAACCTGATTTTATTTTCTCTTACAAAACCCTTAAATGACACCCTATTGTCTATAGCTGTCTTCAAATTGGAAGCAAGCTTCCTAAAGGTGTTTGTGAGAAGATGTATTAAAATGTATGGACCAATATTTTTTTCACATTGGCTATTTTATCTGTGCGTACCACATGAATTCTGACCGGTGTGTGAGTAGTGCCGAAATTAACTTATTTTCCCTTTACACTGTTTCCCATAGTCTGAAGAAAGAACACTGACTTGGGAATCATAAAACATAAATTCATCATACCTAGTTGGTTGCATGTTTTCTAAATTACTTTTCGGTCACCAAAGAGTAATTTCTCATATCTATCCTGCCTCTCTTATAATGAAAACCAGAGGTTTGGGGAATACTTCTTGACAAGGTTGTTGTAGTTCAGATGAGACCTACATGGTACACCAACCAGTAGCTAGATGACAGAGGTTCTGAGATCCCTGTTAAAGGTACCAAATTATTTTTTATTTTAATCTTGAACCCCAGTGTGATATTCTATCACATGATAGGTACTGTCTTGCAAATGAAAATGTAGGCTGCAGTTGACTATATTCTGCCATTTTACCAGGAATGCAGTAGGCAATGGATACATATTTGTGAAGTTCTTACCTCGAAGGTTCTTACCAATATCATCAGATACTCCTTTTCAACTCTCTTGAACTCCTCATTCATTTCTCCCCTACCATCTCCTAGTCTTTCCTTTCACTGACATTTTTTTCTAGGCTATCATATTTTCATTCTCTAATTGAAGCGATTCCCTTCCTGTTCTGTTACTCCCTACAAAGAAAGTGCAAAATCCAAAATGGTTAATACCCTAAATAAGGGGAAGGAGCAATTTAAAACAGTGATCCAGTGGTGAAGTAAGTTAATAAATATATCTTTTCTAAAAACACCTATTACAAGGAATATCTTTATATACTACATTTCTCTAAATTCATTTTGAGATCAAAATACTGAAATAACTGAAATACAGTTACCAAATCAAGCACAATGAATAGATGTGGAATACCAATGAGGGTTTCATGCTTTTAAAAAATGAAAGATACCATTGTGCTCTTTACATTTTCCTGTTTACCTAGAAGGAGATTTGCTATTTCTATTTTATACTGATGACAGAAAAGCATCTCAACATTTTAAGGTATTCCAATATCAACAGGGTTTAGTCATTCATATGACTGAGATTTTCTTTTCCCTTAGGATACAGCCAGTATTTTTCATTTCCATTAACAATGCTAGCCCTTCTTACCTGACTACTGCAATAATTTGATAACCCCAATGCTGGGAAAGACTGAAGGCAAGAGGAAAAGGGGACAACAGAGGACAAGATGGTTGGATGGCATCACCAACTCAATGGACACAAGTTTGAGCAAGCTCTGGGAGATGAAGGACAGGGAAGCCTGGTATGCTGCAGTCCATGGGTTGCAAAGAGTGAGACATGACTGAGTGACTGAACAGCTGCAATAACTTACTAACCTGATTCACTATTCGGTTCTTAAAATAAACCTGATTTTATTTTCTCTTACAAAACCCTTAAATGACACCCTATTGTCTATAGCTGTCTTCAGATTGGAAGCAAGCTTCCTAAAGGTGTTTGTGAGAAGATGTATTAAAATGTTGTAGAATCTGAGTTACCTACAGTTTGTTAAAAATGCAAACTCTCAGATTCCACTCCAGACTTGCTTTATCTGAATCTACAAAAAGTTCTCAGGTACTTTATTAATTTTTAGTCAAATTATATTTTATCTATAAAATAAAGAACACATTAAGAATTGCTAATATTTGGTGTACCAATCAATACTGGTGCCTTACTTAGTTCACCGGTTACCTATGCTATTCTGAAAGTCAGAATTAGATCAAGCAAAGGCACATTTAATTTTTTTCTTACATTTTCACTTGTTTAACATACTGGAGTTTCTTAGTACATTAATACATTGATTGAAGTATTATATAATCTTGCTGCTTAGTCACCAAGTCATTTCTGATTCTTCTGCAACCTCATGGACTATAAAAGAAGAGGCTCCTCTGCCCATGGGATTTCTCAGGCAGGGAATACTGGAGTGGGTTGCTATCTCCTTCCCCAAAGGATCTTTCTGACCCAGGAACTGAACCCGTGTCTCCTGCTTTGGTAGGCAGATTCTTTACCACTGAGTCCCCAGGGAAGTCTATTACACAATCCAGAGTAGCATAAATAAATATATTTATTTTCCCAAAATAAATATATGGCATGAAAGTGTGAACATGAATTACAGATAGGACAAAGGAGGCAAACATGAATGAACAAGAAACTGACAATGCTGATTTTTCTTTTCCTATTACAAACTCTTTTTCAGTCATTTGGGAGTTTGCAGGGGGAATGGGCTTCCCTGGTAGCTCAGCTGGTAAAAAAATCCACCTGCAACGCAAGGGACCCTGGTTCGATTCCTGGGTTGGGAAGATCTGCTGGAGAAGATATTACCCTGAATACCCACTCCATTATTCAGGGTAGAATGACAATATAGTCATATCTAATAAGAAACTGACCTATGGAATGACTGAGAATATTATTTGAATTATAATTCACAAAGCACTTACTAACTAGCATAACTGCACTCTATATTTTGAGATTTGCATTGATCAAACCCTAAAGTTCCCTCAAAATATTACAGGTACTCAGTATCGGTATCAAAGATTGCCAGTATCAATGTGTACACTAAATATTAGTACAATGTGCTTATTTTCCAGTACCTTCAGGCTTCACGGTGAATAAGATATTTTAAAACTAAAGATTCTGTTAATAATGACAAATTTGTGTCTCTTTTCCAGCAATATTGAGTTATGAATTATCACTTAATAGAAATATTCTAAATTAAACAGCATTTTGAAGTATCTTAAAATTTCTAACTTAATAATGAAATTGTACCATTAGAAGAATATAGCTTTCTTCTGCCCTGGTCAAAGAAAATGACTGAAATAATACGTGTTAAACAAAAAGGTGACAACTGAAACGAAATCCTTTGTCAGCCAACTTTCAGGAAGAATCCCACAGAGAACACGGCTGATGAGTTGATAGAAGAGGCATGTCAAATTATGTAATTTGGTGATGTTGTTCCTAGGCAGACACAAACATGAAAGTATTCTATCATAGCTCATGAAAAGTTTAGTTTGAGACAGTATGTAAGAATATGTATGGATAAAGATATGCTGTGCATGGTTAGATGACATTTAGCAAAAGTGGTGTTTTGTGAGGAGGAACCACGCTCTGTAAGAGTAACAACTGATCAAGCAGATTCTAGAGTAAGGTTATGAACAGATAGTATGTCATGTGAATTTCTTTCACTGCATTCTTCGTAGTGTAATACAAGAAAGAAGCAGAAGCATGAAGGGCCAAATATTCTATACTAGTTTTAGAAGCAAGCAGGCAAGCACATAAGCAAATACCAGACCAAGATCTATGGTAAATTCTTAACAATACTCTGTAATGATATATGGACAGTTATCCTGAATATCATTTATACTACCAAATGTTGTGCTGGTTTGCTCAGGTAAAATACTTCCAAGAAGAATCAGATTTAAAGTACATTGAACAGTTTTCTTTTATTAAAAAATGAAATCCAAAATCACTGCCTTCTAGAAGAATTCTACAAGAATTCTCTTTGGACTGCAAGGAGATCAAACCAGTCAATCCTAAAGGAAATCAGTCCTGAATATTCAGTGGAAGGACTGATACTAAAGCTGAAGTTCCAATACTTCGGCCACCTGATGCAAAGAACTGACTCATTGGAAAAGACCCTGATGTTGGGAAAGATTGAAGGCAGGAGGAAAAGGGGAAGACAGAGGATGAGATGGTTGGATGGCATCACTGACTTGATGGACATGAGTTTGATCAAGCTCCAGGGGTTGGTGATGGACAGGGAAACCTGGCATGCTGCAGTCCATGGAGTTGCAAAGAGTCGGACACAACTGAGCGACTGAACTGAATTGAGAATTCTGCCTAGTAGATGGTTTGGAAAACATAAATATATTTGTCTGTCTTTTCAAGGTAGTATTTTAAGCAAATGAAGTACCCATGCACGCTATGCACACTTATATTTGGACTCAAAATTTGCTCACTTGTTCAAATATTTGAAATAAAGAACTTCAGTAGGTTTTAGACCTATTTATTGATGGCATAGGAAAAATGACTTTCAATTAGTCTGCCAAACAACTGATAGACATTAGTGAAGACACAGATATAGCCAGTCAATAATTAATGTTGAAGTATTCAACAACAGTAGCCTAATTTCTCTCATTAATAAGCAGATTTGAAATGACTATTATGACTTCAGTTCAGTTCAGTCGCACAGTCGTGTCCGACTCTTTGCGACCCCATGAATCGCAGCACGCCAGGCCTCCCTGTCCATCACCATCTCCCGGAGTTCACTCAGACTCACATCCATCGAGTCCGTGATGCCATCCAACCATCTCATCCTCGGTCGTCCCCTTCGCCTCCTGCCCCCAATCCCTCCCAGCATCAGAGTCTTTTCCAGTGAGTCAACTCTTCGCATGAGGTGGCCAAAGTACTGAAGTTTCAGCTTTAGCATCATGCGGGAGATCAGGGTTCGATCCCTGGGTCGGGAAAACCCCCTGGAGAAGGAAATGGCAATCCACTGTAGCACTCTTGTGGTACTGAAAATAAGAATCCCTTAAAAATTATGACTTAGTAAGCACAAATATTAATACAGTCTCTTTTTTTGGATTCACCTATTTTTGTTGCACAGTTATTTTGCACCTAGACATGGCACCAAATATTAAATCTTACTGAGCTTAGAATCAGAACTTGGAATTTTATATTCAATATGCTTAACATGAATTAAAATAAAGAAGTGAAGCATTTTTAAAAACAATACTAGTGGATAATAATTATGTTAGTGATTAATTAAACTGAGAAATATTTTCTACATTTTTGTGTTTATCTAAAAATATACAAAATAAAAACAAATGGAGCTTCTGGAAGACATTACAGGTACTCTAAATTCTTTAATCTTACTTTCCCTTCTTTTTAATTTATATTTTTGTCTTATACAAATATAATGTTTTAAAGCACAAAGTATTAATCTATATCATACATTACAGTATATTATTATAAAATAAATGTTTTAAAGTTACTTCTTGACTACCATGTTTTTATCTTCCTCACCTTTTTCAAAAACAACTAAATACAGGTTATTTTTGTCCACAACTTCTCTTCTTCACCCGAACATTTCAGCTAAGTAAATGTTTATCCTCCTGAACACTGGTCAGTAGTTGTAACCCTATGTTCAGTTCTTTTATCTTTGGAGCAATACTATTCATTTATTGTAGCCTGCTGCCCACCCAGTCTAAGTCATCTCTTTCACTGAATTTCCCTTTTATATTTTCTTTTCTGTCTCCTGAGTCTCTCTCAATCAACTGATAGCTCATCAGATGTTTATCTGGTAGTGCACTCATTCACCCTCCACAAGGCAATCTTGGCTGATCTTTTCATTCATATTTCTTTCTCTTACGCCAACTCTCTGCTGCTAAGTCACTTCGGTCGTGTCCAACTCTGTGCGACCCCATAGATAGCAGCCCACCAGGCTCCCCTGTTCCTGGGATTCTCCAGGCAAGAACAGTGGAGTGGGTTGCCATTTCCTTCTCCAAGGCATGAAAGTGAAAAGTGATAGTGAAGTCACTCAGTTGTGTCCGAGTCTTTGCAACCCCATGGACTGCAGCCCACCAGGCTCCTCCATCCATGGAATTTTCTAGGCAAGAGTACTGGAGTGGGGTGCCATTGCCTTCTCTGTCACCAACTCTCTACTACAGTTAAAACAGCTTCTCCACCTTCCCCAGGACATACCACACATACATGCTCTCACTTTGCAGTTTGCTTTGATTACTATATGCTTAAAAATGCTCTTTTGGGCCTCTCTGCAACCTAATTAACTCCCTTCAAGACAGTTCATATTTAACTTTGTCCCTTTTCAATAAACTGAATCTATTTTTCTTCTTGAAATCCTGTAATCTTATTTACTATGCCGATTATTTCTCTTGTACTATATACAATGTCACATAATATTGCGTTGATGTTCCATTATATACAGTGAAGTATTTTTCCATTTAATTATTTTGCTACCTTTCATAAAAATAAGCTTTGTATCTATGAATTCTGAAAATCCTTGAGGGAGGATAATCTCTGATTACCGTGTAAGAGTGCCTACCATGTTGCTGACAGAGAATAAGTGCTTCTTAATACAACAGCTGAGCTACCAGGGAAGCCCAAGAATACTGGGGTGGGTAACCTATCCCTGTTCCAGGGGATCTTCCCAACCCAGGAACCAAACCAGGTCTCCTGTGACACAGGTGGATTTTGCCAACTGAGCTACCAGGGAAGCTTGACAGGAAAGATTCATCAACTGTGTATAATGTATATGTTTAACTCATCAAACTAAGAGTGTAAGTACTTTCATTATGCCTTGGAGAAATTAATAGAAATTACATGTTTATGGTGAATTCTTAAAGTCAATTGCTTGGGTCAAAACTGGTCTAGTTCTGTTATCTCAAGATCATTTTTTCTTTTATTGTTTCATTATTGTCTACTTTATTTCATTTGTGGAGTTAAAGTTCAACTGCCTGATCTAAATAAATAACAAAAGCAAGAAGCCAGACAGAAATCAATCCACATGTAAAACAGAAATGTAATGTGGTTGAAATGACAAAGGAAATCAAATTATAGACTAAATCTCAGATAACTTTTACAAAAGAATCTAATTTGTGCCATGGAAACAGAGAAATCTTGTTGATATAAGAAGTATAATGACACACGGCCTTCTAGTCCTCTCCTTCAAAAATGCTATTAAAAAGCCTTATATATTTGATCATCCTAATCATTACCATAAATAATGGTGCCCTAAGTCCAGCTTATTTTAGTGTGACACTAAAATTTGAATGAATATACTAATGTTTATGTATGTTATTATGCATTTCAGGCATTTCAGCAAAAGTAGTAAGTGAATATTCACACAATCACACTTACATTAAGACCAATACCATTCATTACTTAAGGATTTTAAAAAGTATTTCTCTAGAAAAATCCTCACAGCAGAGGTATGATTCTATCTGCACAAAAGAGAGGGTTTTTTTTTTTTTTTTTACTAAGCATCAAATACATGGGCACATATTTGATCATTCAAAACATGAACACATTTTTACTTTGATAGAGATTCACATAACACCCTTTGGTAATACCCTGACAGTAAGATTTTGAAAAATTGACCATGTACTGCTTCAGGTATGATAATACATAATCATTAAATAGATAAGTCACAATTCAGAAACATAAAATAAAATTTTGAAAACCAAGTGCAGTCAGCCATGTGACATACTGCAGAACACAGACAGCAAAGTGAGTGAAACCACGTTAAATACGAAATTAATTCTTATTCATGAGCTTAATCCTAAGGGATTACTCTTCCAACCTTAAGTATCAATGTCCTTTCATCTTTCAAAATGTTTTCAGCACATTATAAAGTCAAATATATTTTACACTGTACCTAGAGTATATAGCTTACACAAAACAACACATTTACTCATGCATGAAGACCTTTCAATTATTTACAAGGCAACAAAAAAAAAACAACAACAGTAAATGTGGTTTCAAATACATCTATACAACTCGGCCTAACCTTGGATCCAGAGTTAATTATCTTTACAGCTTTGAAAGTACATGTAAGAGGCCCATGGCAGTGACCTTACTGTAAGATTATCAAATGGAGGTGAGGGCATATGAACCATGATTGAAGGCCTATTTCTTCAGATGAATCCTTTTCAAAGTTTGTAACCTATTTACCTCACACAGATTTTTTTTCAAATGCCTTCAAAGAATGTAATTTCAAAGACCACATGTACATTGGGATGACCTTGAACATATTTAGTGACACTGAGCTACCTTTTATAACTATGAACTTTTAGTAAACATAACCCTTGGAACATAAATATTCAAAAAGCATAGGCTACTGTTGATTATCCAGAACTGTAATTAAATATACTTGTATGAGAAAAATTACTGACAATTTCTGATGACAGTTCTATTGTCACCAACTGAACAAACCAATCCCATTTCAACTTCTCAACAAGAGCTTTCCATGCTGGGTTTTGTCCTCTAAAAAAAAAGTCCCTTGGAGAATTGTGTTTTCTATGGGAATAATGCATACAGGAGTAAGAGAAAAACATAAATGAGATATCACGTGCTGCAATTCATGGGGTCACAAAGAGTCGGACACGACTGAGCAACTGAACTGAACTGAACTGATAGATATGAAGTACTTCACTCACACTATGTCAGTATTAGCCATGTTACCTCCATTGCTGAATTTTGACTGATAGTTCCAAAAGTCAGAAATTATATATTGATTTACATATAGTGACTAATACATCTCCATGTTGATGCTGGTATTCATGGTGATATAGTGTAACATGATGCTAAAATTGTTAAGTATTCATTCCTGGATGGATAAGAACACTTTTGAATCATGGGAAAGCAAAACCAAGTACTTTGTTTATAACTATAAATATCTAGTTTTTATATTCTTAACTATGGATGTAAAATGGATATATACATAAAATATTCTATATTAAAGTGAAAAATTTATGACCAGAAAAATGGAACAAATATGACCTGGTTTCTTATACTCAAATGGCAGCATATTACTTCAAGTGTTAAACATAATTAAATTTATTAAGTTCTAAATATACACATGGTAAATACACAGTACTTAAAGTTCAATAATCCTTTTTTCTAATATATCTAATTTACAACTAAATTTTCGTATTAATATCAAGGCAAAGAAGCAGCAAATACAGTGTTTATAGACATTGAATGAATTATTTTCTAATGATTAACACAGAGGAAATACAGATATCACTTGGCTAATATCATAGATGCATCTAAGGTGTTCTGAATAATAACACTAAACTAGGTCTACATGATAACAGAACAAATTCCTCCTTCTTTTCTAATATCTAGGGCTGTTCAAAGCTATTTTAAAGCTGCCATCAGAAACCTCAATATTGCTTTTATTCTTCTGGAACCAAAATCATAAAAGAAAGCCATCATTTTTCTTGATACTTAAAGGAAAGGGCTAAGTACACTATGACACTTATATACGCAAATGGAAAACTAAGAACTAAATGACTTAAAAAGACAGTTTTGACCTTCAAAAAAGGATACTGACATTTATTTCATTTTGCTGACATAATGAGAAGAATATTTTATATGCCAGAATGTGAAGATCAGCCGATAGATGGAGAGGTGCCCGTATCTCAGGCAGAGTTCGGGTGGGGCAGGGTGGCGATCATTGGCACTTTCTCAAGCAGAACACTGGAAGCAGCCTGCAACCCTGGCAGCAGTTGCTTCTGCCCCAATACAGGCAAAAAGCCCATGTGGGCCCTGCCTGTCCTGCAGTGTGGATCCACAAGAGGGCAGGGGCGGCAATAGCTGGGGTCAGTGACCCACTGTAAGTGACAAAGGGAACTTGCACACAAAGCTGCATCTGCGCAAAATGAGAGAAACAACTGTGAATGTCTAAACAGGCAGTGCACTGCAGACAGCCTGGACAATTCTCTGTGGCTAACACGAGCCGAGAGCCTACATGAGCCCCCTTCTGCTTTAGCATTCCCCTGACTCCAGGGCAAGGGTCCCAGTGTGGGGAGAGAAGAAAACACACATATCAAGGGAACAGAGCCAGCTTGTGCTCAACCCCAGGGCTTCTGCTACAACAGCTTAGGAACAGATTCCACACCTGACAGAGGCCACTGAGCAGAGGGAAAGTCCCAATTCAAACCTGGCTCCCTCCATCTCCAGTCACACCCTGTACCAAAGTGGTAACCACCAGTACACCCTGAGGAAAGATGTACTTTGCATCCATGTCAAATCCAGCTTTTCCACCAAATGCACTGGGTACACACAATTTGTATAATGATGCTCCCACATAAGAACACCACTTTGAGATCTCAGTGGGTAACTGTTTAGCCTAAATTCAGAGAGGGAGAGAAAGTTAAGCAAAATGAAGAGGCAGAGGAAGTGCTCTCAATGGAAAGAGCAAAAAAAAAGTCCCTAAAAATCCTCAGAAATAACTTATCAGATAAAGAATTCAAAGCTTTGGTGATAAAAATGCTAACCTAATTAGGGAAATGAATAAATTAGCACAGTGACAATTTTAACAAGGAACTAGGAAACGTAAAAGAGACCCAATCAGAAATGAAGTTTCAAATAAAAAAACACATGAGAAGGAAATAAAAAATACACTAGAGGGACTAACAGACTGATACAGGAGAATATATATTTGGAAGATTAGATAATTGAATCAATCCACTAATAAAAGCAAAAATAAAAACACATTTTTAAAAATTAATATACTTTGCACTCATCTCACATGCTAGTAAAGTAACGCTCAAAATTCTCCAAGCCAGGCTTCAGCAATACGTGAACCATGAACTTCCTGATGTTCAAGCTGGTTTTAGAAAAGGCAGAGGAACCAGAGATCAAATGGCCAACATCCGCTGGATCATGGAAAAAGAAAGAGAGTTCCAGAAAAACATCTATTTCTGCTTTATTGACTATGCCAAAGCCTTTGACTGTGTGGATCA
>SJYT01069763.1:179425-201042 GCA_006410635.1 Cephalophus harveyi
AAAAAAAAAAAAAAAACAACAACAACAGCAAGAAAGAAAGAGAAAAAGTATCCAACTTGAAGGGGAAGAAATAAAACTGTCACTATTTGATATTATTTGGCTATGGAGAAGGCAACATATAGAAAATCCTAGGAATAAGAACATACTTTTGAGCAGTAAGGATATTACTATATTTTAAGAAGTATAACATAAATTTGGATAGTTTTAATGAGGCAACATGGAAGAGCATGAAACATAAACAAAAGAATTAAAATTTAATATGGTGATAAACTGAAGGACAAAGGCTTTTGAGTACTAGAAGGACATAGTTTTAAAAATGAAAAAAGTTGCTGGAGGAGGGTAAAGATCAAAATAAAGCCATCTTCAACAGTGTTTCTTTCTTGCAAGGATAAAATATCAGGTAGCTAATATGGTGATGAAGAAAGAAGAAATCGAAAAAATATAATTAAATCACATTCTTGATTACCAGGCAATAGCAAACACTGGATTCCAAGTCCACCAGCATCTCCTGCCTGGATGACTCTAATATATTGTCAACTGGTCTTTATACTTGTCCTCTTCTTCATATCTTAGCCTGCTTTCCCCAGAAAGTAGAGGAAGGGAAAGAATTTCTGTTTCTCTTGTGGTAGGAAGTGCACTCCCAAAGGATACAGAATAATGGAAATGATAGGTGAGATAGAGAATTGAGCCAATAGCAGAGTACACTACAATGCTGCCCATGGATTGGCACCAAGAATAATGCATTGCTCACTCTTTCAAGACAAAGTTTAACAGACCACAAGAGCTACTCTAACTCAAGACAATTCTGAGGAAGAGAGAAAAAAAATCTGTCCACATTCTCTCTTCTAGACTTATTTCCCTTATAATTCCAGATTGTACTTGCGTGGACACTCACTAGTAAGATCTCATGCATCTCACACCTCAGTGAGGCCCTATAACGGAGGGTGAGAGGCATGAGAAAATGTAATCTCAGGTCATGTTCACATTAATTTGGAAACCATGGTGGGTGGGTGAAATGAGGATCAATGAGCTCAGAGACAGGTGTGCAGCTGACAATATCTGCTGATGTGCATTTGAGGAACGTGATACACTTCTCTGCAGTTTTCTTCACATAGCACACAGGATGATGATTTTAGAAGCTAAATTAAGATTGTGTCCACCTCCAGTAACTTCCCAGTGCATTTTGAAGACAATTCAGACCCTTTACCTTGACACTCAACCTCCCTCCAACCCCATCCACTCTCTGCACACTTTGTACCAGCTATGCTGGTCTTGTTGCTAGTCAAATATGCCAAGTGTCTTTTCCAACTCAATGGCTGAACACTATACGACCGTAGCAAGTCCTAGCTGCAGCGTGTAGGAAACCTGGGCCCCCTGCATCAGGAGCACAGAGTCTTAGCCCCTGGACCACCAGGGAAGTCTGTGGCTGAACACTTAAGACAGGTGTTTTCTCTCCTGGAAAAACTCTTCTTCAAGATATCTACATGGCAGTCTCCCTCAGGTCATTTGATGTTTTCCCAAGTGTCATCCTCTGAAAGATGCCTTCTCTATCTCAATGCACCTACATTCTCCCTCAACATTTTATTTTCAATTACCTATCTTTAGCTTATGTTAAGTACGTGTCAGTACCTAAAAGTATACTGTATATTTATTTACTACTCTAGAGTCTGCTTTTTCACTAAAATACACATTCCCTGAGGTCATGAAGTTTACTTATCTTGTTCCCTACAATTTTACCAGTACCCAGAACACAGCAAGCACTCAAATAACTGAATGAATGAATAAATAAATAAATGACTTTAGTTTTACCATAATCCTGTTTCTGTTAAAAAAAAAAGAAATTACCATTTATTAAATGGTGACCATATACATTATCAGGCTTCCCTGGTGGCTCAGACGGTAAAGAATCTGCCTGCAATGCAGGAGATCCAGGTTCGATCCCTGGGTTGGAAGATCCTCTTGAGAAAGGAATGGCAACCCACTCCAGTATTCTTGTCTGGAAAATTCCATGGAGAGAGGAGACTGGTGGGCTACAGTCCATGGGGTCGCATAGAATCAGGCATTACTGAGCATGCATGCGTGCATATACATTATTATTCAAATTAGGATACTGAAGACAATATTAACATTTGTGAAGTACCTATTATGTAAATGACTATATAATCCATTGTCCAAACAGACAGATGCTATTAATAATTACCCCAGAATAGCAGGTGTGGTTGCCTTTGTGTCCGAGGAAACACAATCTGCTAGGTGTTTAAATGTATTATGGCTTTCCCCACTGATATATAAAATGTCTGACTCTCTATAACATCACCCTGCTTTGCACTCTTGGCATAGGAAAGATTTTTTTTTTTAACTGAAGTATGTGCTCAGACGCTCAGTCATGTCCAACTCTTTGCAACCCCATAGACTGTAGCCCTCCAGGTTCTTCTGTCCGGGGATTCTACCAGCAAGAATACTAGAGTGGGCTGCCATTTCCTGCTTCAGGGGAATCTTCCCGATCCAGGGATCAAGCCCATGGCTCTTATATATACTGCACTGGCAGGCAGATTCTTTTCCATTAGTGACCCCTGAGAAGACCCAAAATTAAAGTATAGTTGACTTATTCAGGTATACAATATAGGGATTCAATATTTTTATAAGAAAGACTATTTCAGTTAATCTCTAGCAGGAAAGTTAGCCCCTGCTTAATAGACACAAAGGGAACACAAATGTCTCTTCATCTAAAGCATTCATGTAATACCAACTTCTGAGTGAATGTTTATTCTTTATCCTGTGCCCATCCTCTGTATCTAAAATATCAAAACACTTAATGATAAATTTTGCAGGGATAGATATGCTATATATTATGTGCATATGTGTTTGTGTGTGTATGTGTGTATGTGTGTGCTGCTGCTGCTGCCAAGATGCTTCAGTCATGTCCGACTCTGCGACCCCATAGACGCAAGCCCACCAGGCTCCCCCATCCCTGGGATTCTCCAGGCAAGAACACTGGAGTGGGTATATATGTGTGTGTGTGTATATATATATAATGAACAGTGGAAATAAACTCATGAGCAATTGTTCAATCAAGTTGTCTATCTAATATTATATTATCTTTGTCTATGATCACACCACCCTGAATGTATTTGATCTCATCTAATGTTGTATTGTTATCTTTATAACAGATAAAATACTGGATAGATAAATGAAAACTTGAGTATTCACTGGTTAAAGCAAATCTGAGATAATAAATATTTTTAAATTATAAAGCTAACACCTCTAGGAAGGCAAAAGGAAAATGAAAGGCAAATGTATACAGTGTCTACATAAATCAGTTTTTAATAACTATGTTGATGACAGAAACAAAGAATATAGTTGAAGAAAGTTCTCATATTACTTCTAAACTATATATAAGTTTACTATTTCCAAAGCTTACATGTATACATTTTTAAATATGGTACTCACCCCAAAAATCCTTATGCTAGATAATGCTGGCATGCTAATTTTTACTTTATAGATGTGAGTGCTAAGTCTCAAGGATAAGTAATGTGTCCAAAGTCACACAAGGCTTAATCTGGGGCTTACACTCAGGCTTCTTAAATTCAAACCCCTTCTATTCCTTCAAGCAAGTCTTTAACTTTTAACTTTGGGAGTACTGAAAACTTGTAAAATCAAAATTAAACCTCACTGCTTCTTACCTGTCATCTGGTTATGGTTTTCAGTAAAAGCTGTCAAACTCAGAGGCAGTACCAGACTGACTGAACTTAAGAAAACTTGAAAAACATATTTTAAAAAGAAATGATCAGATTCAATTGTTTCTGTAACAATTAGGCTGAGAGAGGGGAAACAACTAAATCTAGTTGCTGTTTTAAGTTGTCATTTAAAAACTTGATTCCTCTTTCAGGCGATTAGTAAAAAATCAAATACTTTGTTCATTGCTTCAATTTTATTTTCATTAAAGAGAAACTGAATAGTCATTTTTTTTTGTTTCAAGAATATACCTACTCTAATAATATAAAATTTTCAATTCAAATCATTGTGATAATGCCTTTGTGTGTTGATGCAGCACGTTCTAAGAATTTCTACCTTGTCTAGCAGATGAAGTGCTCGGATGCACAACCCAGAGGATTCCACATCCCATTCACTCCTAACAGGTTCTCATAGAAAATTCACATCCTTTCAGCCAGGAAGGAAAACCTCTGTGCATGTCACTGGCACTCGCAGTGATTGCCAGATGACTGGGATGTGGCTATTAATGAGGATCCCTGCTGTTGCTGCACTTCGTGATTTATCACCTTCCCATCTAAGTGGGAGGAGGTCAGGTCAGACAGAGGAAGCTATTCATTCAAAGGTGGCATTTCTCCTTCCACAGCCAGCACTTTAAAACACAGTAATTCATGCCTAATTAATGGCTGTCTTTTGTGTCATTATGGTTTTGTTCATTGAGGTTCACAATACCATCTGCTACTTTCTGATACAATTCTTCAAAAATATTACCATTAAGGTTAGAAGTGTGCCTGCAATCAAGAGACCTGACTCCTTTTCCTTACTGAAGACTTCAGCTACATCAAAGTGGCCTTATCCTTTATTCAAAGGGTAAAGATCAAGAAAATTTATGATTTAAACTACTGTGCTACATATTACTGTCTTTCCAAACTCTAATTTGCAGCCAGTGACATTTGCTTACCTAGTCTCTTTCATTAACATTTATGAAAGCATACAAATATTTTATAGCCCTAATAGATAAGATACATAGCAATACTTTATTGACTTTGGTTATCTTTACAAATCAGCTCAATAATAAATAGTGAAGGTGCTTAGAATGTAACACTGAACCTACCTTTATGGTATTGTATTTCCTTATCTCTTAGACCTGAAATTTATGGCAACTGGAAATAAATTTATCATCCACTGGGGATACTCACCTAAGTCTGAGAGATCAAATTTATATTCTGCATGTTCAAATGTCTCATCAATTTGGTGATGAGTTCAATGGAGAGCAGTATTTCTGTGAGAATATTAAATAATTAAGAATAAACACTGCACTCTCTTTTGTAATCTAATCCTATCCATTCTAGTTTCAGATATTATTTTCAGTTACTGTGTTTTAATTCCTCTTAGTATATAATGTATTTTCTCAGTGATATAGTTCCTCTTGAAAACTGCTTTTTCACTCCCGAGAAAGACTACACCACAGTCACATGAAGATTAAGTACAAAGTAGTGTGAAAACTCACTAATTTTTATTATCGTCTATAAAACACTCAGAGCTGAATTAATAGAGATCTGACTGCCCAATCTCACGGTATGGTCACCAACCAATAATTCTATAGTGTACTTAAACATCTTTCCAAAAAGCACTTCTTGCCTATTTTATGTGATATTCAAATGGTCTATAAAGAATTAGAAAGATCTCGATTTTTAAAAATTCAAGTTTTAGGTAAAATTAATGAATAGTCGAATATCCAGTCATTAAATAAACTTCTGGAGAAGGAAATGACAACCCACTCCAGCATTCTTGCCTTGGAAATCCCATGGTCAGAGGAGCCTGGCAGGCTATATTCCATGGGGTCTCAAAGAGTCGGACACAACTTAGGGACTAAACAACAACAAAAATAAACTATAATCTTATTAACTTTGGGGGCTTCCCTGTGGCTCATCTGGTAAAGAATCTGCCTGCAATGCAGGAGACCTGGGTTCAATCCCTGGGTTAGGAAGATCCCCTGGAGAAGGGAAAGGCTACCCACTCCAGTATTCTGGGCTGGAGAATTCCATGGACTGTATAACCCATGGGGTCACAAAGAGTCGGATACGACTGCGTGACTTTCACTTGGTTAACTTTTGATGGCTCCTAACACTTGTTCTCAGCACAACCACTCAGAATGTTGTCAGACACTTAATACGGACAAAGCTGACATGGCCTGACACTACATAGCTCTTTGAAGGGTCTTGCACCTTCCTTCTAGAGATCCCCTCATTGTTGAGGAACACAAAACGAATCCACAGCTTTCACAGAAATTTAACATCTCATGATTTCTCACATAGTAGGTTGGGTACTGCAGATAAAGGTCTTTAATACAATCACGGTCCTATTATTAATAATCTCTTATGGTTAAAAAAAAAAAGTTCTTAGAAGGAGATATCTTTTTTGACCTTAATATAACTCATTTATTGAATTAAAATTAAGCCCTATGTTCATACTAATGTACCAACACATGAGGCAATAAACTTGTAGGGCAAGCCTTTTCCTGACATCAAAAGACTGACTAATGAATGTACATTTGTTTTCAATTAAAGTATGTAGATTAATAGTGTTGATATAAATTTTTATACCGTGTTTAACTAACCATTAACTGAAAACTCTATTCACTTGTTAGTATTTTCAATTGTGGCATTCGTCCTTATATTTTGTGTATGAACATTTATATTGGTATACCTACAAAATTACAGAAAAGCCGCAGATAGTATAAAGAGTTTAAATATAGCCTTTACAACCTTCCCTAATGTTAACATCTTATACTCAAAGAAATGAAAGAAAGCACATTTGTCAAAACTAAGAAACAGACTTTGGTAAACTACTTCCACCTGAATCTCAGACTTTGTGTGTATTTCATCAGTATTTTTTCCCTAATATCTTTTACTGTTTCAAGATCTAATTGAAGATTCCTTGCATGTAGTTGTCATGTCTCTTTAGGATTTTCTATACTATGACATTTTTCAGATTTTCATTTTTTTATAACTTTGACAATTTTGAGGAGGACTGAAAGTGAAAGTGAAAGTGAAGTCGCTCAGTCATGTCCGACTCTTTGTGACCCCATAGACTGCAGCCTACCAGGCTCCTCTGTCCATGGGATTTTCCAGGCAAGAGTACTGGAGTGGGGTGCCATTGCCTTCTCCAGGGGATCTTCCCAACCCAGGGACTGAACTCGGGTCTCCCACATTGTAGGCAGACGCTTTACCGTCTGAGGAGGACTAGTCACATATTTTATAAAAATGTTCCTTCATTGGGGTTTGTCCGATGTTTTTCTCATGATAAGCTTGTAGTTATTGGTTTTATGAAAAAATACCTCAGAGATGGAGTGCTTTCTCATCCTAATATGTAAGATATACATTGTTTCAATTTGACATCATTAGGCTTGTTAATCTTGATCTTCATTAGGGATGTTAACCCTAATCATTTGGCTAAGGTAGTGTTTACCAGGATTCTCCATCAGAAAGTGACTATCTTTCCTTATCCATCCTAAGTTATGAATGGCTACAAACACTTATAACATAATCTAAACTAGTTTTATCAATTTAGTTTCTTGGGTTCATTCATTAATTCTTTCATCCCATAAGTTTTAAGTCTAGCATATGTCAAGCCCTGTTCTAGGTGCTGGAGATGCATATAGAGAAGACAGCCTCTACCTGTAAGAAAATGATTACCTAATATGTTTAGATGGTGATGGCAGCAATGAAATTAAAAGACGCTTACTCCTTGGAAGGAAAGTTATGACCAACCTAGACGGCATATTAAAAAGTAGAGACATTACTTTGCCAACAGAGGTCCGTCTAGTAAAGGCTATGGTTTTTCCAGTGGTCATGTATGGATGTCAGAGTTGGACAGTGAAGAAAGCTGAGCGCTGAAGAATTGATGCTTTGGAACTGTGATGTTGGAGAAGACTCTTTAGAGTCCCTTGGACTGAAAGGAGATCCAACCAGTCTATCCTAAAGGAGATCAGTCCTGGGTGTTCATTGGAAGGACTGATGCTGAAGCTGATACTCCAATACTTTGGCCACCTGATGCGAAGAGCTGATTCATTGGAAAAGACCCTGATGCAGGGAAAGATTGAGGGCAGGAGAAGAAGGGGATGACAGAGGATGAGATGGTTGGATGGCATCATTGACTTGATGGACATGGGTTTGGGTGAACTCCAGGAGCTGGTGATGGACAGGGAGGCCTGGTGTGCTGTGGTTCATGGGGTCGCAAAGAGTCAGACACGACTGAGCGACTGAACTGAACTGAACTGAACTGATACAATATGATTACTAATTTTAAGAGCAGCCTGGCACAGTGTCAAGACAGAAAGGTCTGGTAGAATGGAACTGAAGTACACAGGATCTGATTATAGAAGTGGAAATGGAGGGAAGTGAGTCATTTGCTAAATTGTTTAGAAGACAAAACTGGTAAGACTTGGTGAACTGACTAAATTTCAGGAATGAAGAACAGTTTTCTTTCTGGGAAAAGCTTCAATAGGAGGAGAATGAGATCAAGGTTGTTTCAGATAATGGAGCTTTCAGATAATATGACTTAGCAGGTTATTGGAAAGGAAGCTGTTTCCTAATTTGTGAAAGGTCATTTTCCCTTGAAAACATTTCTAGGACAAAATGTCAGAAGAAATTTTTTAAAGTATTTGCCATATAAATTGTTAACATGCAAATAGTTAAACAGAAAAGCAAACACATATTCTTGATATTTCTGTAATTTAATCTTTAATTCTCTCCCATCTAAAATAAAACTCAGCACAAAGCCAAAAGTAATCATCTAAAGGTAGGCAAATGATATACTAGATTATTAAAGTATAAATTTCCAAACTATGTACACCCTTAAGGATTAGCACATAATTTGCTGAGTCCAGTGAAAAATAAAAATTCAGGGCCCCTTTTAAAAAATCAAGGATTACGTACTAATACAAGAAATGAAAGTGGGAACATGACCATATATCCCACAAAAATTAAAAGGACAATAAGGGAGTACTATGAACAACCCTTTTGTCCACATATTTTATAACTTAGATGAAATGGACCAGTTCTCTGAAAAACACAATCTTTTGAAACACACACAAGAAGAAACAATGTGAATAGGCCTATATCTACAAAAGAAAATGAATCGATAGTTAATAACTTCCACAACAGAAATTACCAGGCCCAAGTGAGTTGTGAGTTCACTGGTGAATGCTACCAAACATTTAAGAAAGGGGTTATGTCAATTTCCTACCATCTCTTTCAGAAGACAGAAGCAGAAGTAGTCGTAACTCATTATAGGAAATTAACCTAAATACCAATACCAAATAAAAGGCATTATAAGAAAACTACTAATCAGTATTGCTTATGAACATAGACACAAAAATGTTCAACAAATGTTAGCAAATCAGATCTAAAAAACATTTTAAAAGATATACCACACCCAAGCAGGATTTATCCCAAGTATTCAAGGCTGGTTCAACACTGGTAAATCATTTAAAATAACCACTATTAAAAAAAACTGCATGATCAAATCAATAGATTGATAAAAAAAGTGTCTGACAAAATCCAATACTCATTCATAATAAAAACTCTCTGTAACCTAGGTATATGGGGAACATTCTTAATAAGCATTACAGCAAACTTACAGTTAGTATCACACTTAATAGTGAGAAACTAAGTGCTCCCTCTGAGATCAGATACTCGGCAAGGATGTTCCCTATCACCACTTCTTTTCAACACTGTATCAGAAGTCCTTGCTAATGCAGTAAGGAAAGAAAAGGTATACAGATCAAGAAGTAAGACTTAAAACTGTCTTTGTCTGCAAATGACACGATCATCTATGAAGACAATCTGAAAGAATGAACAATAATACCCTGAAATTAATGAACAATTATAGCAAAGTTGCAGGATACAAGGTTGCAATATATAAAAATCAATTACTTTCCAATATAACAATAATGGAAAAGTGGAGTGTGGGAAATTAAAAATGTAACATCATTTCTCCCTCTCATGGCTGCAGTCATTGTCACCATCACTGTTTCAGCCGTAGCTGCCACTATCACCACGGGTCATCTGGGCTCAGTTTCCAGATTAAGGATCCATCTTAAAACTTAGAACCCACCTTAAAACTGGATCCCTCCTTAAAACTGTTCTGAGGTTTGAGATCACACATGGGAAAAACACTCAAGAAAGTTCTCTTTGAAAACATTCATTTGCTTATAAACTTCCAGCAAAACTGATGAGAGAGAAGGATGAGAGAGAGAGAGAACATAAATTATCGATATCTAGAATAAAGAAGGGGCATTAGTACAGATTTTAAGAGAATTAGATCTTAACTCTACAGACTTGGTTCATGAATGTTACTGAACAGATATAGAACAATATAAACAACTATAACAACAGCAACAAACAGAGGGAGGAGTATAATTTTCAGAGCTATCACGTTATGTTAAATTTCTACTTTTTAACAAAAATAATTATAAGGCATAAAAGAAATTTTAAACTTTGACCCATTTATAGACAAAAGAAGTCAGCAGAAGCGACCTCGAGCCCTAATACTGGACTTAGTAGACAAAGATTTCAATCAAATATTATAGGTATGTTCAAAGAAATGAAAAAAAAATAAAACATGTCTAAAGAGCTAAAGGAAAGTATGAGAATAATGTCACACAAAATACAGTACAGCAATAAAGAGACTGAAATAATAAAATGTAGGAAAGAGCTGGGAGTAGGAGCTTCACGTAAGGAAATGTTACGGTGGCACGAAGTTCATGGGTTTAGTAACCTGCACTACAATGGAGAAAAGATACACTGAAGTCACATAATGAGGCCACACGCAGCATTTAGTTAACAACTGATAGAATAAAGGGAATGAAACAAGAAATACAGCTTTTACCTTACGGAATATTACTATTGGAGAAGTTACATATCTATTACTGTTCCACTGCCACTAAAGGACATTTCTTCTGATTATATCAAGACAGTCTCCTTGGAAAGGGTTTTCTTTCATGTGCTTTTATTTCTGCTATTATGTTTTAAGTCATGCAATTAAAACTGCCTAGAAGGTAGGGAAATCCTTGCCCTTCTTCAAAATCTGTCTCAGTGCCATCTCCTAAAAACCTTTCCTACTGTTTCAGCTGTAATGATCAAATCTCCGCTTGTTTCCTAGGGTATAATTGATTCTATCAGATATTGTATTTCTACATCTGGGAATGATTTTGCCTATGAAAGGCCACTGGCAACGTGTGGAGACATCTGACAATGTCTGCAGCAGGGAAGATAGCACCACTGACAGCTTGTGGGTAGAGGGGCCACAGATGCTGCTGAACTTCATACAATGAATAAGACAGCTGTCAAAACAAAGAGATATCCAAAAATTTCATTAGCGGCAACACTGACAAACTCTGGTTTAGGTACATGCTATAAAACAGGTGAACACTTCACAGACATCTTCAATAAAGCATTTCTCCAAATAGCCAGTGTCCACACTGAATTATTGTAATTCCAGCTAAAAGTATGAATATGAAAATAATAAGGTCATATGAAAAATCTTAAACCCAAGAACACCATAATATAGGGATGACAGCTTATGTCCTCCATAGATTTCAATGTAGTCACATATCTGAGTTAACAAATGCATGTATTACAGGCATACGAATTGTGCAGTTCACTTGTTATAAAAAGAAGCTAAACTTTTTAATATGTTTAAGTTTCAAAGAAATACTCCTTTAAAACATATAGGTGTTTTCAGTTTAATAACTTGAAATAAAGGAAAAGAATATGCTGTGTAATTATACATTTATAACAACCTTTAGATAAATAGAAGGGATTCCCTCTTATGTAGGCTGGTTAAGAATCCGTCTGCAATACAGGAAACCTCGGTTCGATTCCTGGGTTGGGAAGATGTGCTTTGGAAGAGATAGGCTACCCACTCTAGTATTCTTGAGCTTCCCTAATGGCTGAGATGGTAAAGAATCTGCCTGCAATGCAGGGGACCTGGGATCAAAACATCCCCTGGAGAAGGAAACGGGTACCCACTCCAGTATTCTGGCCCGGAGAATTCCGTGGACAGAGGAGCCTAGCAGGGTACAGTCCATGGGATCGTAAACAGTTAGAGACAACTGAGCAAGCTGCACTTTCACTTTCTTTAGACAAATAAAGGTAAAAATAGGCCACAGATACATTTTTAAACCAGTCTGAAAAAAACTGATACGTTCAAAAATCTGGATATACACCTACATTTTCATGTTTCAGCTAAAAAACTACTTAATGATTATTAAAAGATACTTCACTCAGTTCAGTCCATTCAGTCACTCAGTCAGGTCCAGCTCTTTGTGACCCCATGGACTGCAGCACGCCAGGCTTCCCTGTCCATCACCAACTCCCAGAGTTTACTCAAATTCATGTCCATCGAGTCAGTGATACCATCCAACCATCTCATCCTCTGTCATCCCCTCCTCCTGCCTTCAATCTTTCCCAGCATAAGGGTCTTTACCAATGAGTCAGTTCTTCACATCGAGGGGTCAAAGTCATGGAGTTTCAGCTTCAGCATCAGTCCTTACAATGAATATTCAGGACTGATTTCCTTTAAGAATGACTACTTGGATCGCCTTACAGTTCAAGGGATTCTCAAGAGTCTTCTCCAACACTACATTTCAAAAGTACCAGTTCTTCGGCGCTCAGCTTTCTTTATGGTCCAACTCTCACATCTATACACGACTACTGGAAAAACCAGAGCTTTTACTAGATGGACCTTTGTCAGCAAAGAAATGTCTGCTTTTAGTATGCTGCCTAGGTTGGTCATAGCTTTTCTTCCAAGAACAAGTGTCTTTTCATTTCATGGCTGCAGTTACCATCTGCAGTGATATTGGAGCCCCAAAACATAAAGTCTCTCATTGTTTCCATTGTTTCTCCATCTATTTGCCATGAAGTGATGGGACAGATACCATGATCTTTTTTTTTCTGAATGTTGAGTTTTAGGCCAACTTTTTCACTTTCCTTTTTTGCCTTCATCAAGAGGTTCTTTCGTTCTTGTTCACTTTCTGCCATAAGGGTGGTGTCATCTGAGTATCTGAGGTTATTGATATTTCTCTCGGCAATCTTGATTTCAGCTTGTGCTTCACCCAACCCAACATTTCGCATGATGTACTCTGTATATAAGTTAAACAAGCAGGATGACAATATACAGCCTTGACATTCTCTTTTCCTGATTTGGAACCAGTCTGTTGTTCCATGTCCAGTTCTAACTGTTGCTTCATGAACTTCATACAGGTTTCTCAGGAGGCAGGTCAGGTGGTCTGGGATTCCCATCTCTTTCAGAATTTTCTACAGATTTTTGTGATCTACACAGTCAAAGGCTTTGGCTTAGTCAATAAAGCAGAAATAGATGATTTTCTAGAACTCTCTTTTTCAATGATCCAGCAGATGTTGGTAATTTGATCTTTGGTTCCTCTGTCTTTTCTAAATCCAGCTTGAACATCTGGAAGTTCATGGTTCACATACTATTGAAGCCTGGCTTGGAGAATTTTGAGCATTACTTTACTAGCATGTGAGATAAGTGCTATTGTGGGGTAGTTTGATCATTCTTTGGCATTGTCTTTCTTTAGGATTGGAATGAAACTGGCCTTTTCCAGTCCTGTGGCCACTGCTGAGTTTTCCAAATTTGCTGGCATATTGAGTGTAGCACTTTCACAGCATCATCTGTTAGGATTTGAAATAGCTCAACTGGAATTCCATCACCTCCACTAGTTTTGTTTGTAGTGATGCTTCTTAAGGCCCACTTGACTTTGCATTTCAGGATGTCTGGCTCTAGGTGAGTGATCACACCATCATGATTATCTGGGTCATGAAGATCTTTTTGGTATAGTTCTGTTCATTATTTCCACCTCTTCTTAATATATTCTGCTTCTGTTAGGTCCATACCATTTCTGTCCTTTATTGTGTCCATCTTTGCATGAAAATTTCCCTTGGTACCTCTAATTTTCTTGAAAAGATTTCTAGTCTTTCCTATTCTATTGTTTTCCTCTGTTTCTTTGCATTGATCACTGAGGAAGGCTTTCTTATCTCTCCTTGCTATTCTTTGGAACTCTGCATTCAAATGGGTATATCTTTCCTTTTCTCCTTTGCCTTTAGCTTCTCTTCTTTTCTCAGCAATGTGTAAGGCCTCCTCTGATAACCACTTTGCCTTTTTGCATTTTTTTTTCTTGGGGATGGTCTTAATCACTACCTCCAGTAAAAGGTCACGAACCTCCGCCCATAGTTCTTCAGGTACTCTGTCTATCAGATCTAATCCCTTGAATCTGTTTGTCACTTCCACTGTATAATCATAAGGGATTTGATTGAGGCCATACCTGAATGGTCTACTTCACTCAACCTATCTCAAACTAACATTATAGTTTCATATGATTTTGAATGTCCCTATATTCTAGTTTTTTACATAGTCAAAGCACTCAGTTATTCATTCAGGCCTCTGTGATTCCTTTCTTTTTCTTCCCTCCATATTCATTATGTTAATGAAACCTACACATCCCACCTCCTTAAATGCACATAAAGCCATTACTGCCTTACTTTTCCTCTTGTTTCTATTCTTGTTAAGGATTTATTTTTTTCATTTATATTGCATAAAATATTAATTTCCCACTTCAAATATTAACAGTTTCTTCTACATTTCTCCTTCATTCTTTGTACTGTTGCCAAAATAATCTTTTGAATGCATAAGCCATCCCTTACAAGTACCCTTCAGAGAATCCTTTGCTGTCCAGTACAGCCATTTGATAGCCCAACATGGACAAATTCCAAATTGATATCTCCAACTATAGTCTTTTCCCTGAATTTCTGAATCACACATTAACTACCTACTTGGCATCTCCACTTTGATATCTAATATACATCCCTAACTTCATATATCCTAAATAAATCCTTCCTATCACTCATAAATCTGTTCTCATAGTCCTCCCTCTCCTTCATAAATGAAAACTTCATTCTTTAAATTACTGACTTCTCTTTCTTCTCATTTTATCACATCCAGTCCATAAGCTAATGCTATTGAATTTACTTTGAAAAAAATATCAATTTTATACACTCAAAAATATGTATTAAGCCCTTACTATGTAGTAGATATCATTTTACATGCATCAGACACAGAGTCAAAGGTCCATGTCCTCCTGCAACTTATATTAGAGTCTGAGAAAAAGTCCATAGAGAAAACAATGTAAACACAGCTTTTAAAGTACTTATTGTCCTTCAAACTAGGCAGGTTATTTCCTACTTGTCAACTTGCTGACAGCTTCTCCCCTAACTTACCAACCTCCATCCCAGTCTAGGACACCCAGCTCCCAGATTTCACCACTTTAGTACTAGAGGCTGAAGCCTATAGAGTGCTCATGGAAGTTTCAGAAGTTTAGACTAATTCTGATACACACTGAGTATCTAGATCTCTCTCATGAATCCAGAAAAAAAGAAAAAAACTATGAGGGGTAGAGGAAGGGTGCTATTAGGCTATGTTGTTGAGTAATAGTCAATGATGAAATCCAAAATCATGTTTGTGGAGAAAAGAACATAAATATATTAATATCAAGCTCAATTGAAAAATGAGGAAAGGCTTAAAACAGAAATTAGGAATAAGAAGAGTGTGGTACAGTGAAAAGTCTGTGTATGTTTATTTTGCAGTCTGTGTAAGTTTAAGTTTGAATTCATCTTCTTATTCAGATACCATTAACTGAACCCCCTTTGTATGCCAAGAACTTGACCATGTACTTGTATACAATAATGAACAAGTACAATGTCCCTAACCTCAGGAATCATAGAGGTTGGATCATAGAAAAAGCAAAGACATTTCAGAAGAACATCTATTTCTGCTTCATTGACCACAATGAAGCTTTTGACTGTGTGGATCACAACAAATTGTGGACAATTCTTAAAGCGATGGTGAATATCACACCACTTTACCTGCCTCCTGAGAAACTTGTATGCAGGTCAAGAAGAACTGGATAATATCTAGAACTGGACATGGAACAATAGACTGGATCAAAATTGGGAAAGGAGTATGTCAAGGCTGTATATTGTCACCCTGCTTATTTAACTTACATGCAGAGTACATCATGCGAAATGCCCGACTGGATGAAACAAGGTGGAATCACGATTGTTGGGAGAAATATCAATAACCTCAGATATGCAGATGACACCACCCTTATGGCAGAAAACAAAGAGGAACTAAAGAGCCTCTTGATGAATGTGAAAGAGGAGAGCAAAAAGCTGGCTTAAAACAACATTCATAAAACGAAGATCATGGCATCTGGTCCCATCACTTCATAGCAAATAGATGGGAAAACAATGGAAACAGTGACAGACTTTATTTTCTTGGGCTTCAAAATCACTGGGAATGGTGACTTGCCACCATGAAATTAAAAGACACTTGCTCCTTGGAAGAAAAACTATGACAAACCTACACAGCATATTTCAAAGCAGAGACATCACTTTGCCAATAAAGGTACATATAGTCGAAGCTATGGTTTTTCAGTAGTCATGTAGAGATGTGAGAGTTGGACCATAAAGAAGGCTGAGAGCTGAAGAACAGATTCTTTTGAAGTGTGGTGCTGGAGAAGACTCCTGAGAGTCCCTTGGACAGCAAGGAGATCAAACCAGTCAATCCTAAAAGGAAATCAACCCTGAAATTCATTGGAAGAATTGATGCTGAAGCTCCAATTCTTTGACCACCTGAAGTGAAGAGCCAGCTCAATGGAAAAGACCCTGATGCTAGGAAAGACTAAGAGCAGGAGGACAACGGGGAGACAGAGGATGAGATGCTTGGCTGGCATCATCTGCTCAGTGGACATGAGCTTTAGCAAACTCTGGGAGATAGTGGAGGACAAGGGAGCCTGGAGTGCTGCAAAGAGCTTAAGCCACAAAGAGTCGGACACGACTGAGCGACTGAACAACAAATCTCATGAAACATACTTTATTAGCAAGAGGAAGATAAGGTACTAAACATACTTTAGTAGCAAGTAGATAATTTAGTAGATAACTGAAACCAGTATCAAAGAAAAATATAATAACATCTGTAGGGAAGAGGAAGAAATATAAAGCAGGCTCACTGTGTAGCAAGTGATGGGTGAAAGTACTATTTTAAGTAGGATATGTAGTGTCCTTTCTAAAAGGGTAACATTAAGTGACCAAAATACTTAGGTACAGGAGTTGTAAACACACTGAGATGGACATATCCTTCTTATACCAAGGGATATTAAAAGAGCAGGTGTGACTGTAGACTATAAAATAGATAATAAAATGGCAGATGAGATCAGAGAGTTAAGTTATGCAGGTAAAGTGATGCAGGGCTTAGATAATCATGATAAAGAATATGGATTTTATTCCATGAGAGATGGGAAGCCACTGGAAGTTCTAAAGGATAATTTAATTATACTTTTTTCTGAAAAAACACCCTTGTTTTTTTGTTGATGATCCACTTTGGGGCAGGAGTAAGAGTGGTGTCACAGAAATCTAAACTCTCACTTCTCTTCCTTGTCTTTTGCTTTAAATAAAACTTGCCAGAGTGAGTAGACTGACGGACTGAGATTAGAGGTACTTTTTTGTTACTGACCAAATAGAAGCTGACTGTTGATTCTCCAGAATATTAACATTCTTATTCTCTTATTCTCACATTAATTCAGTGAGACAAGATGTTAAAATCTGTATTTGCCAGAGGTATCTTTTCATTCATCTTTGATGGTACAGGGTTTAGATTTAATGGTTAAAGATATACTGGACATATGACAAAGTCTTAAACCAGCTCAAAATGAGAAGTCAAATTAAAGACCAGTACACATTGTGCTATTGTACAGTGGTCGAAACCAATACAACACTGTAAAGCAATTTTCCTCCTATTAAAAAATAAATCAAGATTTTTTTTTTGAAAGACCAGTGCAGGATGTTAAGACTGCCACCAGGTCAGTACTCTAAATACTGTCAGTACTCATTAGTCAGTACTCTAAATACTGTGATAATTCATAACCATAAATCTTCCTCTAGGGTTGGGGCTGGAATTCATACAACCTCTATGCCCTAAAACCATAGTTGACAAACAAAGTTTTCTTGCAAATGGCCTGACAGTAAATATTTGAGAGTTTGTGAATCATATGGTTTCTGTGGAGCCACTCAATTCTGCCATTACAGTAGAGCCAAGAACAAAATATAACCATGGCTGTATTTCCAGTAAAACTTTAATCATAAAAGCAGGCAGCAGGCAGGCTGAATTTGTTCTTAAGGCTGTAGTTTGCTGATTCCTGGCCAAAAGTACCTTAAGGGAAAGTATCAGCTTTAAGAGACACCATGCTGGTTATGATACAGGGACTTGGCAGGAAAAAAACACAAATCACTTTTGCAGAAAATACTTCAAACCCAAACTTCAAAGAATTCCCA
Organism: Cephalophus harveyi; assembly: GCA_006410635.1. NCBI lineage: Eukaryota > Metazoa > Chordata > Mammalia > Artiodactyla > Bovidae > Cephalophus > Cephalophus harveyi. Next base: position 197,548 of record SJYT01069763.1, read on the forward strand.
TCAGTAATGTTCTAAGGAACACGAGTTCAATAGGAAAAGAAAGTGTTAGTCGCTCAGTTGTGTCCGACTCTTTGCGACCCCATGGACTGTAGCCTGCCAGTCTCCTCTCTCCATGGAATTCTCCAGGCAGGAATACTGGTGTGGGTGGCCATTCCCTTTTCAAGGGGACCTTCCTGACCCAGGGATCAAACCCAGATCTTCTGCATTGCAGGCAGAGTCTTTACTGTCTGAGCCATGTCAATAATTAGGAAAGGAACAACCAGGAGCAAAAGTCAACAATAACTATCACACTGCAACCAATATGTGCAAAAAGAACAGATAACGGAATTATAATGTAAGAATGTTTACTTACTGAAAAGAATATGCATGTAATAAAAGTATGCTGAAATAAAAAGAGGCTATAAAATAACTAATAGTTTGAAAAAGAATAAAATAATTACAAATAAAATATAAAATTCAAATTATTGAAATAAATTCAGTGAGAATGTTAAACAGCTGATTTGATACAGCACACAAGAACATTAATGAATTGAAATACTGGTCTGTAGAAATCATTCATAGTGTGACACTGACATCAGGACAAAGAGAAAACAAATAGCAAGTTCTAATATCTTCAATTAGTATTCTGAGAATTAGAGAAAGTAGTTTCAGAAGAGGAATGACTAAATTTTTTTTTCAAAATTGATCAAAAATATCAGTTCTCAGATTTAGAATTCTAGCGAGTTTTTAGAAGTAGAATTTTTTCAAAACTCACATCTAGAAGCATAACATAAAACAAAGGAATTTATTAAATTTTATCAAAGTGCTAAGATGAAGTATTTGGCATCTTCCAACCAACCATACACTAGGAAAAGCATTATTTTTCATAATAATGGTGAATTAAGGCTGTTTTCAGATACCCAAAATTTGAGACAGTTGACCAACTACATATTCTCACAAGTAAAACTTCTTAAGAACATACTTCATAAAGAAGTTACTGAGCTTCAAAATCTGAGAAAAAATCCATAGATGTGGATGGATTTAAGGTATAATTGACTGTACAAGCATACCTCTCAGTTTATTGTGCTTTGCTTTGCCACACTTCACAGACACTGCGTTTTTTCAAAATGAAGATTTGTGGCAACCTTGCAGTGAGCAAGTCCACTGGTACCATTTTTTCCAATAGCATTACTTTTTAATTCAGTTGTGTACATTATTTTATAGACATAACACTACTGAACTTAAAACTACACTATAGTATAAACGTAACTTTCATATGTCCTGGGAAGCCAAAAAATTCTGTGACTAGCTTTATTTCAATGTTTGCCTTACTTTGGTAATCCAGAACTGAACTTGTAATATCAAAACAGTGCATGCATGTACAAAGAATTAGTAAGAATATCTAATATTTAGGAAACAAAAATGCAAAAATTAAATATGATAAATCAAATCACACCTTTTTAGATAAGTTGGAAAGGTGTGATTTGATTTTTTCTTCTTTTTTTTTTTTTTAATTAAAAACCTATGATAACCCACTTACAGGAGATTGGAAAATACAGAACATAGTTGATTATAGTTTCACTATGTGTGTGTGTGTGTGTATATCACAATGCTTTTAAGTGAATAAATGAAGAATTTTAGCTGGAGTTTCAATATCACACTCCCCCAAATTAACAGAATGAACAGACAGAAAAGTAGAATGATATAGTAGATCTGAAAAGTACCATGAACCAATTCAACCAATTCAACATAATTAAGATTTACACAATTTTCACACAATAGGATACAAATTCTATTCAAGTTCCTATAGACCATGAACCAGGGAACACTGGAACTGGAACATACCCAGGAACATAAAACAAGGTGCAAAATTTTCATAGTCTAACATTGTTGAAATCATACCAGAGTCTGTTCACTTTTCACTGTGGAATTAGGTTAGAAGTCAATATGTGATTTGATTTAAAACAGTCTAAGGCACTTGTATTTTGCAGAAGGAAGAGACAGCAATTAAATTCAGGATTTATAAATTTAAATATTTCTGATAAGATATCTATTATAACCACTAACTAGTTAAGAAGTGTAAAACTACCAAACTAGAAGGTGAAAAAAATTAACTGAATTAAATTTGGATAGATTTACAGGACTACAAGTAGAATTAAGTATATTTACACAGAAGAAGGAATAAATGTATTTAAGAACATTCAGCAGTATTTACTGGATAGTCATTTCAAAAATATCTATGTAGCTAAATCCCTAGCAGAAAAAAAAAAAAAAAAGAGAGAGAGAAACTAAGATGTAATTTTGCATTTCATATCCAAAGAACAATGATACAAGCAGGAACATTGCTAACTGAAAAATATCAGTCAACAAATAGAAACATTGAGAAATCCAATCTTATTTGCTGAGCATACAGGAAGGATTGCAGAATTCTAGCCTCACAGAAGGTCAATTACAGCCATGTAGCCTGCAGGTTCACATAATCTCAACATTTGCAAGAGTCCCCTTCATAGATGGCTTACAGATTTTATTACTGCTTTCACGTTGTACCAGAGGTTTTAGCACATACTGTGCTAATAATATCAGCAAACAACCAATTAAAAACCAGATAATCAAAATTAATACTTTCAACTGGAAACAATTTATGACCTTCAACTTGTTTTAATGTGATACTAATCATTTTTTATGTATTCAAAAACTAATTACCCACTGACTTCACATATTTTGGAAAATGAAAACTACTTAACTATACTATCCTAACATTTTTTTTTTTAATTTTTACTTTATTTTACTTTATTATACCGTATTGGTTTTGCCATACATTGACATGAATCCACCATGGGTGTATATGAGATCCCAATCCTGAATCCCCCTCCCACATCCGTCCCCTATCCTAACTTATTATTCTAATACAAACTTGTCATGCTGTTAAGATTGTGATAAAATACAAACATGTCTAATGCAAAATTACAAACATGTCAAACAAACAAAAACTCTGCCGGCAGACCTTGAAGGTTTAATTGCTGTTTGTGAAACCAGAGGCAGACTTCAATCACATCAAACACTATATAAGAGTTTTATACTCACTTTGAAAAGAGTATTTCTAAATCCAAAAATTGTCTTTGGTGTTCATTAATAAAACATATTTAATTATTGGTTAAACAAGATATTTAACAATCAGTATTTTTTTTTTTTTCATGGAAAAGGGAAATCTAAAATCTGTTTTAAAAATCTGTTGAAAAAGAAATAATACTTTCGACCATCACAATTTTGGTCAATATATCACATATTTGCAGATAGAATGACTTATTAGAAACACTTTCTTAGAGCTTATTTCCCAAAGATGCTTTTAGAATGAATGTTTTTTATAAGAGGGGGCATTATCTCTTTGTACATAAAAGTACACCATTGAAAAGACTGTATTAACATGTGAATGAGCAGTAATTCATTATGTTTGCTCAGTCTTGTCCAGTTCTCTGTGACTCCATGGACTGCAGCCTGCCAGGCTCCTCTGTCCAT
>SJYT01069763.1:207690-218769 GCA_006410635.1 Cephalophus harveyi
TGTGTGTGTGTGTGTATATCACAATGCTTTTAAGTGGATAAATGAAGAATTTTAGCTGGAGTTTCAATATCACACTCCCCCAAATTAACAGAATGAACAGACAGAAAAGTAGAATGATATAGTAGATCTGAAAAGTACCATGAACCAATTCAACCAATTCAACATAATTAAGATTTACACAATTTTCACACAATAGGATACAAATTCTATTCAAGTTCCTATAGACCATGAACCAGGGAACACTGGAACTGGAACATACCCAGGAACATAAAACAAGGTGCAAAATTTTCATAGTCTAACATTGTTGAAATCATACCAGAGTCTGTTCATTTTTCACTGTGGAATTAGGTTAGAAGTCAATATGTGATTTGATTTAAAACAGTCTAAGGCACTTGTATTTTGCAGAAGGAAGAGACAGCAATTAAATTCAGGATTTATAAATTTAAATATTTCTGATAAGATATCTATTATAACCACTAACTAGTTAAGAAGTGTAAAACTACCAAACTAGAAGGTGAAAAAAATTAACTGAATTAAATTTGGATAGATTTACAGGACTACAAGTAGAATTAAGTATATTTACACAGAAGAAGGAATAAATGTATTTAAGAACATTCAGCAGTATTTACTGGATAGTCATTTCAAAAATATCTATGTAGCTAAATCCCTAGCAGAAAAAAAAAAAAAAAAGAGAGAGAGAAACTAAGATGTAATTTTGCATTTCATATCCAAAGAACAATGATACAAGCAGGAACATTGCTAACTGAAAAATATCAGTCAACAAATAGAAACATTGAGAAATCCAATCTTATTTGCTGAGCATACAGGAAGGATTGCAGAATTCTAGCCTCACAGAAGGTCAATTACAGCCATGTAGCCTGCAGGTTCACATAATCTCAACATTTGCAAGAGTCCCCTTCATAGATGGCTTACAGATTTTATTACTGCTTTCACGTTGTACCAGAGGTTTTAGCACATACTGTGCTAATAATATCAGCAAACAACCAATTAAAAACCAGATAATCAAAATTAATACTTTCAACTGGAAACAATTTATGACCTTCAACTTGTTTTAATGTGATACTAATCATTTTTTATGTATTCAAAAACTAATTACCCACTGACTTCACATATTTTGGAAAATGAAAACTACTTAACTATACTATCCTAACATTTTTTTTTTTAATTTTTACTTTATTTTACTTTATTATACCGTATTGGTTTTGCCATACATTGACATGAATCCACCATGGGTGTATATGAGATCCCCCTCCCACATCCCTCCCCTATCCTAACTTATTATTCTAATACAAACTTGTCATGCTGTTAAGATTGTGATAAAATACAAACATGTCTAATGCAAAATTACAAACATGTCAAACAAACAAAAACTCTGCCGGCAGACCTTGAAGGTTTAATTGCTGTTTGTGAAACCAGAGGCAGACTTCAATCACATCAAACACTATATAAGAGTTTTATACTCACTTTGAAAAGAGTATTTCTAAATCCAAAAATTGTCTTTGGTGTTCATTAATAAAACATATTTAATTATTGGTTAAACAAGATATTTAACAATCAGTATTTTTTTTTTTTTCATGGAAAAGGGAAATCTAAAATCTGTTTTAAAAATCTGTTGAAAAAGAAATAATACTTTCGACCATCACAATTTTGGTCAATATATCACATATTTGCAGATAGAATGACTTATTAGAAACACTTTCTTAGAGCTTATTTCCCAAAGATGCTTTTAGAATGAATGTTTTTTATAAGAGGGGGCATTATCTCTTTGTACATAAAAGTACACCATTGAAAAGACTGTATTAACATGTGAATGAGCAGTAATTCATTATGTTTGCTCAGTCTTGTCCAGTTCTCTGTGACTCCATGGACTGCAGCCTGCCAGGCTCCTCTGTCCATGGAATTTTCCAGGCAAGAATACTGCAGCAGTTGCCATTTTCTATCCAGGGGATCTTCCCAATCCAGGTATTGAACTGAACTGGAGTCTTAAGTTTCCTGCATTGGCAGGCAGATTATCACTGTGCATGTGGGAAGTCCAATACACTATGAAAGAGCTGAAAATTGACAAATTTTAACATCCGCTAATTTTTTTTTTTTTAAACAGGGGGTTTCTCTGGTGGCTCAGTGGTAAAGAATCCACCTGTGCAGGGAACATGAGATCGATCCCTGGATCAGGAAGATCCACTGGATAAGAAAATGGCAACCCCATCCAGTATTCTCGCCTGGAAAATTTCATGAACAGAGGAGCCTGGAAGGATGCAGTCCATGACTGAGCAACTATAAACAACAACAAAAACTTTTTTTACAAACAGCCTTCAAACCATTTCCCCCTTTGATATCATAATAGTCTTCTAACTAAAGTCTTCCCAAATACTTGTTCGAAATTCTTGTGTCCCTAGCACTGATCACAAAATAAAATGAAAATAACTTTTTTTTTTTTTTATGACAGATAAAGCCATTCTGAACTGTTTCAATACTTTCCTTTACAACTATCTTTTTTTCCCCAAAACAAACTATGCCCCTGCTCACTTTCCAGGTGGCTCAGCGATAAAGAACCTGCCTGCCAACTCAGGTGACGCAGGCTACCTTTTCCTTAACGGCAACCACTCCAGTATTCTTGCCTGGAGAACCCCATGGACAGAGGAGCTTGGTGAGCTACAGTCCATAGAGTTGCAAAGAGTCAGACACAACTGAGCCACTCAGCATACACACACACCCTGCTGCTGCTGCTGCTGCTGCTGCCACCGCCGCTAAATCGCTTCAGTCGTGGCCGAATCTGTGTGACCCCATAGACGGCAGCCCACCAGGCTCCCCCATCCCTGGGATTCTCCAGGCAAGAACACTGGAGTGGGTTGCCATTTCCTTCTCCAATGCATGAAAGTGAAAAGTGAAAGTGAAGTCGCTCAGTCGTAAGTGACTTAGCAACTGCATGGACCCTCAGTTCAGTTCAGTTCAGTCGCTCAGTCGTGTCCGACTCTTTGCGACCCCATGAATCGCAGCAGCCCAGGCCTCCCTGTCCATCACCAACTCCCGGAGTTCACTCAGACTCACGTCCATCGAGTCCGTGATGCCATCCAGCCATCTCATCCTCGGTCGTCCCCTTCTCCTCCTGCCCCCAATCCCTCCCAGCATCAGAGTCTTTTCCAGTGAGTCAACTCTTCGCATGAGGTGGCCAAAGTACTGGAGTTTCAGCTTTAGCATCATTCCTTCCAAAGAAATCCCAGGGCTAATCTCCTTCAGAATGGACTGGTTGGATCTCCTTGCGGTNCATCTCATCCTCGGTCGTCCCCTTCTCCTCCTGCCCCCAATCCCTCCCAGCATCAGAGTCTTTTCCAGTGAGTCAACTCTTCGCATGAGGTGGCCAAAGTACTGGAGTTTCAGCTTTAGCATCATTCCTTCCAAAGAAATCCCAGGGCTAATCTCCTTCAGAATGGACAGGTTGGATCTCCTTGCAGTCCAAGGGACTCTCAAGAGTCTTCTCCAACACCACACTTCAAAAGCATCAATTCTTCGGCACTCAGTCTTCTTCACAGTCCAACTCTCACATCCATACATGACTACTGGAAAAACCAAAGCCTTGACTAGACGGACCTTAGTCGGCAAAGTAATGTCTCTGCTTTTGAAAATACTATCTAGGTTGGACATAACTTTTCTTCCAAGGAGTAAGTGTCTTTTAATTTCATGGCTGCAATCACCATCTGCAGTGAATTTGGAGCCCCCCAAAATAAAGTCTGACACTGTTTCCACTGTTTCCTCATCTATTTCCCATGAAGTGATGGGACCGGATGCCATGATCTTTGTTTTCTGAATGTTGAGCTTTAAACCAACTTTTTCACTCTCCTCTTTCACTTTCATCAAGAGGCTTTTGAGTTCCTCTTCACTTTCTGCCATAAGGGTGGTGTCATCTGCATATCTGAGGTTATTGATATTTCTCCTGGCAATCTTCATTCCAGCTTGTGTTTCTTCCAGTCCAGTGTTTCTCATGAAGTACTCTGTATAGAAGTTAAATCAGCAGGGTGACAATATACAGCCTTGACGGACTCCTTTTCCTATTTGGAACCAGTCTCTTGTTCCATGTCCAGTTCTAACTGTTGCTTCCTGATCTGCAAACAGATTTCTCAAGAGGCAGGTCAGGTGGTCTGGTATTCCCATCTCTTTCAGGATTTTCCACAGATTACATTCCAAGTAAACAAAAAATACTGGCTATATATTCCCTGTGATGTATATGTATTTTTGTAGTTTACTTACTGGTATTTTATACTTAGTAGTTTTAACCTCTTAATCCCTTACCCCTCTATTGCCCCTTCCCTCTTCCCACTCTCCAATGGGAACTGCTAGATTGTTCAATCTGTGAGTATGTTTCTGTTTTATTTATTTCTTTGTTTTATTTTTTAGATTCCACATATATGTGGTAACATAGGTATTTGTCTTTCTTCTAAGAAAGCATAATACTAAGCATAATATCCTCCAGGCCCATCAGTGTTGTTGCTAAGACAAAATTTTATACTTTTTAGTGGCTGAGTAATATTCCATTCCATATAGACACCACATCTTTATCCACTCATCTGTTGAGGAACACTTAAATTGCTTCCATATCTTGGCTATTGCAAATAATGCTGCTATGGACACTGGGGTGAAAATATCTTTTCAAATTAGTGCTTCGTTATCTTTAGATATATACCCAGGAGTGAAATTTCTGGATCACATAGTAGTTCTACTTTGTTTCTTTGAGAAACCTCCATACTGTTTGCTTCCTAGTGGCTCAGGGGTAAAGAATCTTCCTGCAATGCTAGGAGTTGCAGGAAATGAAAATTTGACCCCTGGGTCAGGAAGATCCCCTGGAGAAGGGCATGGACACCCACTCCAGTGTTCTTGCCTGTAGAATCCCACGGACAGAGGAACCTGGTGGGCTGCAGTCTATGGGGTCACAAAGAGTTGGACACGACTGAAGCAATTTAACATGCACACAGGCCATAGCTTTTCCATAGGGGCTGCACCAATATACAGTGTACTAGGGTCCCTTTCCTCCACACCCTTGCCAACACTTGTTATTTGTAGACTTTTGACAATAGCAGTTCTGACCGGCGTGAGATGATATCTCAGTGATATGCTGATTTGCATTTCTCTGGTTGAACACCTTTTCATTGGTCCCTTGGCCATAGGTATATCTCCATTGGAAAACTGTATTTTTGGTCTTCTGCCCATTTAAAAATCACATTTTTTTTGAATTGTGTGAGTTGCTCATATATTTTGAATATTAATTCTTTATTGGTCATATCATTTGTAAATACTTTACCCTATATCATAGGTTGTCTTTTTGTTTTGTTGAGGTTTTTAACTCAGTCCCATTTGCTTATTTTTACCTTTTTTTTTTTTTCAAGGAGACTAATCCAAGAAAATATTGCTGTGATTTATGTCAAAGTCTGTTCAGGCTATGTTCTCTTCCAGGAGTTTTATGGTTTCAGGGATGCATTCACAACCCATTATGAATTTATTTTTCTTTAATATGGTGCAAGAAAATGTTCTAATTATTTACATGTAGTTGTCTCATTTCCCCAGCACTACTTATTAAAGACATTGTGTGTATATATGTATATAAATATGTGTGTGTGTATACAGCACTGTTTATATATAAACAGCACCACTTATTAAAGACACTGTTTACATATAACATATATATATTGAGTGATGCTAAAGTTGAAACTCCAATACTTTGGCCACCTCATGTGAAGAGTTGACTCACTGGAAAAGACCCTGATGCTGGGAGGGATTGGGGGCAGGAGGAGAAGGGGATGACAGAGGATGAGATGGCTGGATGGCATCACTGACTCAATGGACGTGAGTCTGAGTGAACTCCAGGAGTTGGTGATGGACAGGGAGGCCTGGCATGCTGCAATTCATGGGGTCGCAAAGAGTCGGACACGACTGAGCAACTGAACTGAACTGAACTGAACTGATATGTTGAGTAGCACTTTGTTTTCCCATATCTGAGCTATTGTATTATAAATAATGTTGCTATGGATATTGGGGAGCAAGTATCTTTTTAAATCAGTGTTTTTGCTTTCTTTGGCTCTATACTCAGCAGTGATGTTGCTGGATCATGTGGTATTTCTATTTTTAGTTTTTGAGGAACCTCCATACTGTTTTCTGTAGTCGTTACACCAACTTACATTCTCACCAACAGTGTACTAGGGCTCCCTTTTCTCTACATCCTCACTAACATTGGCCATTTATAGATGGTTTGATGATATTCTTCTTACAGGTGTGAGGTGATATTCATTGTGGTTTTGATTTGTAGTTCTCTGATGATTAGTGATGTTATGCATTTTTTTCATTTGCCAATTTGTTGTCAATATATCTCCTTTGGAAAATTTCTATTCAGATCATTTCACAATTTTGAATTGGATTCTTTTTTACATTGAATTGTATGAGCTATTTATAAATTTTAGATATTAACCACTTATTGGTTATCATTTGCAAATATTTCTCCCACAAAGTAGTTTGTCTTTTTACTTTGTTAATGATTTCCAAATCCTAAAAGTCGATGCTGTGAAAGTGCTTCACTTAATATGCCAGCAAATTTGGAAAACTCAGCAGTGGCCACAGGACTGGAAAAGGTCAGTTTTCATTCCAATCCCAAAGAAGGTGAAGGTGAAGGTGAAGGTGATGTGGTGTTGAAGAAGACTCTTGAGAGTCCCTTGGACTGCAAGGAGATCCAACCAGTCCATTCTGAAGGAGATCAGCCCTGGGATTTCTTTGGAAGGAATGATGCTAAAGCTGAAACTCCAGTACTTTGGCCACCTCATGTGAAGAGTTGACTCACTGAAAAAGACTGTGATGCTGGGAGGGATTAGGGGCAGGAGGAGAAGGGGACGGCAGAGGATGAGATGCCTGGATGGCATCACTGACTCGATGGACGTGGGTTTGAGTGAACTCCAGGAGGTGGTGATGGACAGGGAGGCCTGGCATGCTGCAATTCATGGGGTTGCAAAAAATTTGACACGACTGAGTGACTGAGCTGAATTCAACTGCATTTTGGACTCTTTTGTTGACTATGATGGCTGCCCACAGTAGTAGATATAAGAGTCATCTGAGTTAAATTCACCCATTCCAGTTCATCTTAGTTCACTGATTCTTAGAATGTCAATGTTCACTCTTGTCATCACCTCTTTGACCGCTTCCAATTTGCCTTGATTCATGTACCTAACATTCCAGATTCCTATGCAATATTGCTCTTTACAACATTGAACCTTGCTTCTATCACCAGTCCCATTCACAGCTGGGTGCTGGTTTTGCTTTGGCTCCATCCCTTCATTCTTTCTGGATTTTTTTCTCCACTGATCTCCAGTAGCATATTGGGTACCTACAGATCTGAGGAGTTCATCTTTCAGTGTCCTATCTTTTTGCTTTTTCATACTGTTCATGGGGCTCTCCAGGCAAGAATACTGAAGTGATTTCTCATTCCCTTCTCCAGTGGACCACATTCTGTCAGACCTCTCTGCCATGAAAGATCCTAAGTGAACACCTGAACTTTACATCTCAAAGAATTAGGAAAAGAACAGACAAAGCCCCAAATTAGTAGAAAGGAGGAATTAAAAAGAAATCAAAGCAGAAACAAATAAAACATAGATTAGAAAAACAATAGAAAATATCAATGAAACTGAGAGCTGGCTCTTTGAAAATAGAAACAAAATTGACAAAACTTTACTAGACTATTCAAGAGAAAAAAGAAAGAAGGCTCAAATAAAATCAGAAATGTAAATGGAGACATTAAAACTGATACCATAGAAATGCAAAAAATCAGAAGAGACTATTATGAACAATTATACATCAACAAATTGGACAACGTAGAAGAGATGATAAATTCCTCCAAACACAAAACCTACCAAGATTGACTCATGAGAATTAGAATATGTGAACAGATTAATAACAAGTAAAGAAATTGAACAAGCAGTAAAAATTTTGCGACAAAGAAAAGCCCAGAACCAAATGATTTCACAGGTAAATGTAACCAAAGGATCAATGTCAATCATTTTCAAACTCTTCCAAAAGCTCTTTTTAGTTTCTTCTTCATCCTGAAGAAGAGGGGACACTTCCAAACTCATTAACAATGCCAGCTTTGCCATTATACCAAAGTCAGATAACAACAATACTAGAATAGCAAACTACTGGCCAATATCCTTGATAAATATAAATTCACGTAATCTCAACAAAATACTAGTAAGCCAAGTTCAGAAGCACATTAAAAGAATCATAAACCAAGGGAGAGAGGCCAAGATGATGGAGTAAATAATTTTTTTCATGGAGACAAATACTTTATTTTCTTTTGTGTATTTCTTATGATTTAAATAGGGCTTCCCTGGTGGCTCAGAGATTAAAGCGTCTTCCTCCAATGCGGGAGACCCGGGTTCATCCCTGGGTCGGGAAGATCCCCTGGAGAAGGAAATGGCAATCCACTCCAGTATTCTTGCCTGGAGAATCCCATGGACGGAGAAGCCTAGTAGGTTACAAGGCTAACAGGTTACAGTCCATGGGGTCGCAAAGAGTTGGACACGACTGAGCGACTTCACCTTCACCTATGATTTAAATAGCAATGATGATAAAACACTAGACACATTGCTTGACACATGGAAAAGATCCAATTCTGGTGGCATTTCTTATTATGTTTAGGTTATTTTGTTTATTCTTATTTTGGGAGATGGGGAAATAAAATCTTCTCTTGTTAATCCATTCAAAAAGAATCACGTGCATCAGGGTCCTGACACATCCATGTAGTGCTTCCCACCTGCCTATAGATAGAGAACATATTCTTAGGCACAGACAATGGGATGGAGTCAATCTCACTGGCTATAAATAGGAGACTATGATGGCTTGAGATGATGCAAGAGGGAGAAAAATTTGAGACAAATAAAGCTAGTATGCACCAAACTTCTATGGAGTGTGGGTATTTTACAGACCAGAATCATTAAAAAAGTATTATAAAGACAGACATTATTATTTCCAACCCTTCTTTCAAACTTGCCATCAGGAACTTAGGGGACAGAAGATTCTGTGGAAGCTTCTCTGTATGGCATTCTTCAGCTCCTTATTCCTGAGGCTGAAAATGATGGGGCTAAGAAAGGGGGTGAAGACTGTGTAGGTGGTGGCTAGCAGAGTGTTACTGTCCATAGAATGGGGGCCCCTGGGCTTGAGGTAGATGAGGGAGGCAAAACCGTAGTGCACGACCACTATGGTGAGGTGGGAGACACAGGTGGAGAAGGTCTTGTGCCGGCCCTCAGTGGAGGGGATCCTCAGGATGGCAGCCACGATGAAGACATAGGAGAGGAAGATGAGGAATAAGCACCCCATCAGGGCCGTGACACAGACCAGGATCACACCCACGGTGACGGAGGCTGTCCCCTTCCCACAGGCCAACTTCAAGAGGGAAAGCACATGGCAGACAAAATGGTGGATCTCATTAGACCCACAGAAAGTGAGATGAAAAATGATCAGTGTCACCATCATCCCCATGACTGAGCCACCAGCCCAGCACCAGGACACAAGACGGGCACAGTCACGGGTGCTCATCAGCACGTTGTAGCGCAGGGGGTGGCAGATGGCCACATAGCGGTCGTAGCCCATGGTCATGAGCAGGAAGGAGTGGGTGAAGCCAAACGTGAAGGAGAAGAACATTTGGCTGGCACAGGCCACAAAGGTGATGGAGTGGTGGGTGGAGAGCATGTGAACCAGCATATAAGGAGTGATAGCAACAGTGAATAGGATCTCGGAGATGGAGAGGGCGCACAGGAAGAGGTACATGGGGGTGTGGAGGCTGTGCTCCCTCCAGATGGTGCCCATGATGAGCAGGTTCCCCAGCAGCGTGAACAGGTACATCAGCAGGTACAGTAGGAAGAAAATGGGCAGGAGCTGCTGAGGGAAGTGGGAGAAGCCGATGAGGATGAATTCAGACATCATGCTGTAGTTTTGATTAGACAAGAATGCTGCATCTGGTGAGATCAGAAACAGAATGAAATCACAGTGGTTAAGACAGATTGATCACATGCAGAAGATGGAAGAACTAGTTAAATGACACCACAAGGAAGCAATCAGACAAATTCAAGGTGGATCATTCCACAGAACAACTGATCTGGTCTCATTAATAAGCCAGGATCAAGAAAAGGATAAAGAGAAATTCAGGGGACATAATAATATGCAATATTGGGTACTAGATCAGATACTGATTTAGGTAAGCTAGTTGTATTTTTAAGGAAATAGAGAAGATTTTGACTGTGGTAAGGATAAATGATGAAGTACAAACAATATTAAGCGGTTATTATTAATTAATTTTTGGTTTCCCTGGTGGCTCAGTTGGTAAAGAATCTGCCTGCAGTATGGGAGACCTGGGGTTGATCCCTGGGTTGGGAAGATCCCCTGGAGGAGGGCATGGCAACCCACTCCAGAATTCTTGCCTGGAGAATCCCCATGGACAGAGGAGCCTGGTGGGCTACAATCCGTGGGGTCACAAAGAGTCGGCCATGACTGAGTGACTAAGCAGAGTACATATTAATTAATTTATTAATATTTTGTTTGGTCTAATTTTTTTTGGCTGTGAAAGTAAATATTAATAGTTTAAAGAGATACTGAAAAATAAAAAATGATGAAAGTAGAAATGACAAATTTAAAGTTCCAGCAAATAAGATCAGAGCCATGTTTTTGTTAGACTCAGCAAACAGTCTTTATCAGATTCACTATTCCAAGCACAGAAAAGCATACAGGTATTCTCCCCAGTGGGACCTACTAAGACCATGGGGCAAAACTTTCAGTTTTATTTGAAAATCATGGATATTGGTAATTTTCTTCATTCCCCCCTTTCTTCCTCCTGCTGCTGATAAATAAGTAGTGATTATTAGTTTTCTGTAATTCTTTGTTTTGCCATCCATATTTCCTATGTATTCTATTTATTCATGGACATCTAAAAGAACATGTGACTAAATACATAATTCAAAAATTAAAAGAATAAAGACATACTGAAATTAAAAAAATTCACACACATGCACACACCAAGGGACAAAGGAATATTTC